>CM045769.1:161160269-161301603 GCA_025200525.1 Camellia lanceoleosa
CTGCAATAGTTTCCAGCAAATTAGCACTCAAGGTGAACTCTTCATTCTCTTTCTCAAGATGCTTACTAATGGCAACTTCCAATCCATCTTTTCTATCAAGTTCAAAAACTTCCTGTGCTAAAGAATCAATCACATCAATAGAATAAACAGGATTATCATCACTAGGATATTTCATGGCATCATAAATACTGAACTTAACAATTTCACCATCAAATTCCATGGTAAGTGTGCCACTATGAACATCTATCTTGGTCTTGGATGTCTTTAAGAATGGTCTTCCTAACAAAATAGGAGCAGTTTGGTCACCATTTTCCATATCAAGCACATAGAAATCAGCAGGGAAAACCAAATCATTGATTTGCATAAGAACATCCTCAACTACACCTTTAATAAGCTATTTATTAACATGTTTTATTAACTCAATATTACAATAAGCTATTGTAATAAATATGTGTGAATAAATGCCAAACTTCTTAAATGCCAAACATATTGTAATAAGCTATTGTAACTCAATGCCAAACATATTGTAACCATATGTTTGGCATTGAGTTACAATAGCTATTACAATATTACAATAACTTATTGTAATATGCCAAACACATTAAAAGAAGTTTGGCATTGAGTTATAATAGCTTCCTAACATCTTTATGTTGTTTGGCATTGAGTTACACTATGTTTGGCATTGAGTTACAATAGCTATTTACAATATGTTTATTAAAAAAATTTTGACATTGAGTTATAATAGCTTATTAACATGTTTTATTAACACATATTACAATAAACATGTACTATTGTCGGTCCCATATTCTTCTAATCTTTGTTTTTAGTCACACGGGTAATATTTGATAGAGATGAGACAGAGAGTGAAACAGATGATCGATGGTTGCTTCTTGCTTACTTGTAAAGTGTAGGATTGGATAGTCTTGGTGTTGGGATTGCCATGAGAGGCACTCTTTTCTTCAATTTTGCACTCATTTGATTGGAACTTGCCCGAGGGAGAGAAATTAGACCTTTCAGAGAAGTTTGGGATTGTGTTGAAGAAAAGAGTGCCTCTCATGGCAATCCCAACACCAAGACTATCCAATCCTACACTTTACGAGTAAACGAGAAACGACCATCGATCATTTGTTTCACTCTCTGTCTCATCTCTATCAAATATTACCCGTGTGACTAAAAACAAAGATTAGAAGAATAGGGGACCGACAATAGTACAGGGAGTGAAATAAACGAACTCAACCTACTAGCAAAGTAAAAATGATATATTGTAATATTGGTTGCACTTTAAAAATCTAATGCAATTCTTTTTGGGATATTTACCAATAATCTTATCTTACAAACAAGTATTCTAATTAATCTCAAATTTTTTCTATTGATTTGTTACCATGGAGATATATGTTCCTCAAATCCAAGCTTGCACCTGATCAATAATAATAATAAAAAACTGTATCTTAAGAAATGTATAATTTTCCTGCAGTCACCGATGTGACTAGGCTTAAAGTGACATGTTACTTGCAACAAAACTATCAAAGACATGCCATGATCTTAAAAATTCTACATACAGTTATTTGATTTCAAAAAACGATGACAAAAAATATAGGGATTTCATATGAATGGATACCTCATCAGCCAAATTAAAGCATTTTTTTAATTTGTCATCAAATTCTTTTTCCTTCTCATCTAGTTGCCTAGTTAGTAAGATACCTAAAAGTATGAAGCAAAATTATCACAACTTACAAAGCTGAAAAAAAGAGCTTGCACTATTGAAAATAAAAAAAATAAAAAAAAAAAGTTACAAGGAATTGGGGTATAAGTCAATGTGTCCATACAAAAAGGATTGTCATATTGCGTACCAAAAAAAGAAATATAACTTTGGGAGGGGGGGTTCAACTTGTTTATGCAAAAGGAATATGATCCTACATTCAGAAGATATTTCAATTCCCCAAAGAGGAAAAAGTTCAAAAAATATTTAAATTTAAAATAAACAGGGAAATTTGGTCGGAGGACTGGGATACGTGGTCAGGAAAATGGTGCCATTATGCTGAGTTCTTGTCAATGACATTGACATCATCACATTGCCTATTGACTTAAAATCTTGATCACAGCACACCCATCATATCTCCACACCCTCCCGTGAGAATGACTGCACTACACCACTCACTTCTTTTAATAGTATTAACAACTTCACTCTTCCATTTCCTCTACTAAATCAAATTAATGAACGTTATGAATTGACCTGAATCCCATCTCTGTAACAATTCTTTGAAGTTTTTATTCTAGGTATTTTTAGACAACAATCATTCCCACAGTTGTCTCTCTCTCTCCCCCCCCCCCTCTTTTTATCAGCATGCTCGTTTACTCTCCTTTGTCTATTAAGTTGATCTTTTTCCTACCTCACTGAACTTGTCCACCAAGTTATTTAAAAAATGTAAGTGAAGTTTTTCATGTAATCCTATATGCAGTCCTCTAGATTTCACGACTTTCTAGCATATTGCTAAAATTTTTTGGTTGCCTCTTTTCATATTGAAACGAGGTTATTTACCTCAAATCTAATTCTGCAGTCTTTCTTGTTTGGCAATACCAACAAGCAGCCTGTTTTTTTGTGCATCTGATAAGTTATACTAGTATTACTTATAAGGAAGTTTCGTAAAGAATGAGTGTCATGCCCTCATAAAAGCAACATTAAACCCATCAATATAGATATGCATTGATATATAAAATGTCTCCATCTTTCTATTCATCAGAGTAATTTATTACAAAAAGTATTACATGTTAACAACAAAAGCAAATGCCCTAAGGGCTTACAGCTTTCCAAGTTAACACCTGGTTACAAAAGAAAGAGTATTAACTCAATTACACATTAAGCCCTTGGCTTGAAACTACATGTAATACATCAAAAGAAAGCAACACCCAAAAAGTCTGTCAGCCATTAGCCTCCCAAGCTATGTCCTTGGAGGTGGCATGCTACCTGTACCTGAAAATGATGTTCCCATATAGGGTGAGCCACAACCCAGTAGAAATACACTAAACCAAATATGAACAATGACTAAAAGATTAGCAGTTGATAGATGGCCAACACTGGTACTTCCACTTACAATACTTTACAGTTTCGTTTTCCATTTCCTTTCAATTCTCAATTTATAACCACGGCTCAGAACCTGGCCAAACAACTTATATGAGACGGTAACTCATATTAAACTTTTTCCCATTTCATATTAGATAAGCATACTAGCTATATCAACACATAAACAGATATGCATAATAGCACTATCACACTTCCAAAGACAAGCATATGAGCTGTGTCAACACATCACTAGATAAGCATACGAGCTCTATCTATGGAGTCCATCCCCTATCTCCTCCCAAACAACATCCGGTTTAGGGGTCCATCCCCTATCATCCCCTAAGCCGTGGAGTACATCCCTATCTCCTCCAACACAACACAATGCATGTAAACAATTATTATACACATCATCAATCAATACATAAAGTAAATGTATTCTTTTAACCGTCATACTCAATGACACATTTCAGTGATTAGTTTTAGTTTGCCTAATCATCATGCATTGTCTACAACAATCAAGACTATCCTCCACTGATAGCCCAAAGCAGTTATTTCTATACAGAATATAAATGTAACAAATGGATATATATATATATATATATAATCAACATTTCCACTTCAATTCCTTATTTCTCACAATTAATTATACAAATTAATTCACCAATGTACTTAGGACATTTCCCATAAATAACATTACAACCCTTAGGTTCCATTCTCATCAATGTCTCAACATTTATTCCATTTCTCTATGTCAAACATGCATCTAGGTTTATTATAATTGAAGCCCCAACTTTTGTAAAATTACACAAAGGCCCAAAGTTTTTTCAAAATTACACAACAACTCCCAATATATCAAAATGTTAAGATTTAAAGACAAAGCTCATAAAGTGGAGTAGGGTATCCCTACCTCGAAGTTTGAGCCAAAAAGGAGATGAAGGCCAAAACCCAACGTGCATCAAATCCAAAGATTTCCAGATTAAAACGAAGCCCAAGTCACCCTCTATCTTTTTAACAAAGGCCCTAGGGTAGATTCACACTCTAGGGAGATCAAATCTTAGAGAGAGAGTAAGTTTAGAGAGAGAGGGTCTCGGATTTAGGGTTTAAAGATGAAAAAGTTTTGAAAAAGTGATGTTTAACTCGACTGCTGCTAACTGATATAAACAGGCTCGCTCGAGCGAAGACTTGGTCGCTCGAGCTACGGAACGTAAAAACCCTCGCCGAGCCAAAACTTAAAAGCACACTCGAGCAGAATGCTCGCCGAGCGAAAGACAACCGCATCCGCGCTCGGCGAAAGCTCGCCGAGCCAAAAATCACAAATGTTCCCATCGATGCAGATGCAATCGTTCACTTGAGCGAAGAAACCCTGGCTCGAGCGAAGTAAAGCTCGCTCGAGCCAAAAACTACAGCTCTCAGGTCCAACTGAGACGCAGACGCACGCTCGAGCGAAGAATACCTGGCTCGAGCCGCCAGACACAAAACTCAACTCTCGCTCGAGCGAAGGTCCTAAAATCTGGGCAGCAACACTTGGCTCCCAAACACAACCAACCTGTAACAAACCAGCCCAACACATCCTATAACTCAAATACAAAGTAGGAAAGGATGTAAACAAGATAATAATCAACTACTATCATCCACGGACACATGTCCGGATCACTGTACAACAAGGGTAAAACCGGGATCGCTATAATAAGACACTTGTAATCTTATAAACATAATGTCCACAATCAAGATAAAGGAAACATGCACAGAACTTGACAGAAGATACCTGTAAGGCTGTTGAGACGTTCTTTAAGTCTTGAATCTTTTAAGCCAGTTCCAGATACAAAAGCTACATCTGTTTTGAAAGAAATCCTACCCGAGATCTGCATAAAAACCAGAAAAGCATATGGGGTAGAAGAGAAATGGAAACCTGAGAATGGCAATCGTTGTCCATGGATAGCTGTAACCTGTTACCTCCCTGACTACCTACCTAAAATACTAAAATGTTTGAAGATTCATTGGAAGTATCTGAGAGTTGCAAACGACCAAAAATCACAAACAAATTTTCTTCGAGGCTCATCTTTTGTTTCTAGATTGAGGTGTAAGAATCGAAATAGTAATGGCATGGGGTTGAGATTTAAAAAATCATGCAGCTAATTTGAGGGTGACCTAATCTAGAAACAAATTTATGTTTAATGTTCATTATAACTAAAGATGATCCTTCACCTAATTAGACAGCATTTTCATTTTAGGTCTTTCCACTTCATCTAAAAGCAAAATCATGAAAAAAATTGTGATCTTGCCATTGAATTAAGATGGTCAGTACTAAGATTGTAAGATAGCAAAGCAATGCCGACTTTCCAAAATGGCCCAAATAGCTACTTCCTAGATGTGAATCAACAAGTAAGAATGCTTGATTACTATTCACTATTCAAATCTTAGACTTATGTTGTTTTCCCCTAGGCAATAGAGTATTCATAGAACAAATAAAACTAATAGAGTAATATAATTCAACAACGATTCGTAGCTCGAATTTACCAAGGCCCAAATGGCTCGAGGTTTTGGCACCTTTTTTTTTTTTCCCTCTCTTCCTTCCTCTCCTTCCTCTGTTTTGAATCCAAACTCAAATCACTTCCTTTGTTCTGAATCCAAACTCAAATCAAAATCAAATTCAATTTTTTTTTTTTAATTTTTCCTTCCCCCTCTCTTCTTCATTTTCTTCCTTTCCCCTATCTTTTTCCTTACTTTTTCGGCCAGCCAACATATTTAAAAGAAAGAAAGGAGGAAGAACAGATTCGGCCAACAAATTTAAAAGAAAAGAAAGGAGGAAGAACAGATTTGTAAAAAAAAAAAAACAAACAAACAAAGAAAAGAACAGAGAGTAGAGAGAGGAGAACAGATCTGTGTGTGCATATACACAGATCTGTGTATACACACAGAGAAGGGTAATCCAAAATCAAATCAAAACCAAAACCCACAAAATAAAAAAAAAAATCAAAACTCAAAATCAAAACCAAACCCAAAATCAAAATTAAAATCAAAACCAAACATTTGGCATTTTTTTTCCCTCTCTGAAACTGGTAACAGAGAGGCGAAATAAAGAGAAAAGGGAAGAGAGAGAGAGAGAGAGCCCACCATCGCAGAGAGAGAGAGCCCACCGTTGCAGTTGAGAAGGAAAAAGAAGAAGAAGACCAAGGCAGAGGAGGAGAATAGAGAAGAGAGAGAGAGAGGGGGGGTCGGGCCATTCGAGCCCTTCTTTTCTCGAGCTACGAGGCTTTACTCAATATAATTTTATGCACAGATATTACATGAAACAAACACGCTATTGTGCACCAAGACAATCAAACAACACAGAAGCAAAACAAATCTTTCTACATAAGGTTCAAGATAACCAAGTCAATATACAAGCAAAGTAGGAAGAATTTTGAGTAATTGAATCTAAACCGTTCTTATTGAATGAATACATTCGCGTAATTGATATGAATTATAAATTAGGAAGAAGAAAACTAGGGCACAAGCCTTTGGCTGTGGGTTTCTTGGAAAAAATGTTCATGATTTATAGAAAAAAAACATGGACATGGTCAATATAATTTGCTCTTCAATTAATCAAGGATCGGAGAGAGAAAGAACGAACCTGAATCTAGAGCGAGAGAGACCCAATTGGCGACAGAGATAGAGACAGAGAAGGAGACGGAAACGGAGAAGGAGCACTGTCTAAATAATTGATGGAGACGAAGATGGAGGACTATCTAAATAGTGATTTGTTTTGTTCGTTATGTGTGAAGAGAGGTGGCCTAACTACCTCTCACTGTGCCTAAATAGGGTGGGTATATATAATACATCTCTCATTGCCTTCCTACTGGCTTAAATTACATGCTCAAACTTAACCCAATAATGTGATGATGATTAAGTGGGTATTTGGGATTGATTTTATAATATTTTTTTCGTTAATTTTATTTCATTTTTAGTGATTTTTAATTTTAAAAAATAAATAATGTTTGAATTGTTAAATCATATCTTGGAGAATATGAATTGAATATTTAGGCATGTTAACTACTATTTTTGCCATAAAAAAATACATTTTTTTGTTTTCTTCATTTTATTGTTTACAATTTTTTTTTTGCAAATAAATAAATAAATATATATATATATATATTTTTAACATGTTATTTTGAGCAAAATTTTTTCTCTTTTTTTTTTTTTTGAAAATAGTAAATGGGAAGTGAAAAGAATACCAAAAATGCTGACTTTCAATATTTTGAGGATGCTCCTATTTTACAAAAGTGGATTATTATATTTAGTGGGTTACTATTTGGTGATAAATGTTATTTGATTTGGTGTTAAATTTAATTTTTCTACTTAAAGTTTTCACGACATGCAAATGTATGTCGTATAAAATTACGATGTATTGCAGTGTGAAATGCATGTCGTTTTAAGTATAAATATTGCACAACGATTCTTGCAGGCCATAAAAGTAAATTTTTTTTACGGCATATTTTTGCATGTCGTAAATATATGAATCAACGACTTACATGGCATGTTTGCCGTTATTGATAAAGTATTAATGGCTTGGCAAGCCATAAAAGTATATTCTTTTTTACGGCATATTTTTGCATGTCGTAAATATATGAATCAACGACTTACATGGCATGTATGCCGTTATTGATAAAGTATTAATGGCTTGCAAAAAAAATATCGTAGAATACACTAACTACGACAAACATTTGATGTATGCCGTAAACATAAAGCTGTAAATAGTTAATTTTAATCTACTTGAAATTTATAAATATTTAAGAACATCTAGAATTTTTTTTATTATTTATAATTAAAATATAATTTCTCTAGACAATGAGATGGTTTGGGACAAAAACAGGTATGGATCTAAAATGAAAAGAAGTGTGGCGTAAGTTTTTAAATAATTTTTTTTTTTTTTTTCTAACTTTTTAAATTCAAATAATTTACATATACTTAGAAGGAAAATATTTTTTAATTTTCTAAAAAAATCAACAATTTCAAAAAAATATATAATTTAATATTTTACGACATAAAATGTATGTTGTCTTAAGTGCAAATATTTTATAACATATTTTTGTATGCCATGAAAATATACTTTTTTTATGGCATACTTTTGCATGTCATAAAAAAATTAGATTGATTTTTTTTTTTTTGGGTAGAAGTTTTCACGACATTCATTAGTATGTTGTGTAAAGTTATAATATTTTACAATATGAAATGTATGTCGTCTTAAGTGTAAATATTTTACGACATATTTTTGTAAGTTGTAAAAACATACATTTTTTGCAGCATACTTTTGTATACCATAAATATATGAATTAACAACTTACATGGAATGTATATCGTTATTGACAAAACATTAACGACTTGCAAAAAAAAAAAAAATGTTGTAGAATGTACTAATTACGACATGCATTTAATGCATGCCGCAAACATAATGCCGTAAATAGTTAGTTTTGTTGTAGTGAAGGTGTTTGCTTTCATAAGCTAAATTGCCAAGATCCTTTTGGGGTGAGGCAGTGAGGACAGCAGTTGACGTGATCAATTTCTCTCCTTCTTATCCTTTGAATGGTAATATTTCCGAAAGAATTTGGACCTGTAAAGATGTGTCTTATGAGCACTTGAGAGTGTTTGGTTGCCGTGCTTTTGTCCATATTCCAAATGATGAGAGGTCCAAGCTTGATAGCAAGACAAGACAATCTAATTTTCTTGGCTATGGACGTGATGAATTTGGTTATAGATTGTGGGATCCGGTTGACAAGAAAGTCATTCGAAGCCGTGATGTTGTGTTTCTTGAAGACCAAACAATTGAAGATTTTGGCAAATGTGATCAACCAGAGCCAAAAAGTAGTGATCTCATTGACATGGATCCATCTCCTTCATCTTCGATGGATGATGAAAATGGGGGAGATGTGCAGCCACCTATTGAAGATGTAGAAGATGATGCTAATCCTAATGAAGTTGAGCCAAAAATAGAGGAAGAACATCAAACTCAAGAACCGCCACCACAACTTAAGTTGAGGAAATCTACAAGGGACCGGCAACCTTCTAGAAAGTACCCTCCGAATGAGTTTGTGTTGATTTTCGATCAAGGAGAGCCTGAGAGCTACCAAGAAGCAATTGAGCATACAAAGAAAGGTGATTGGAAAAAGGTCATGGAATAGGAAATGAATTCCTTACTTGAAAATCACACTTATGATTTAGTGAAGTTGCCTAAAGGGGGGAAAATTCTGAAAAATAAGTGGGTTTTTAAATTGAAGAATGATGGCAAGAATCTGATGTAGAAAGCACGTCATGTTGTGAAAGGCTTTAGGCAAAAGAAAGGTATTGACTTTGATGAGATTTTCTCGCCGGTTGTAAAGATGTTTTCCATTCGGGTTATACTTGGCATGGCCACAAGTATGAACCTTGAAGTTGAGCAACTTGATGTGAAGACCACATTTCTTCATGGTGATCTTGAAGAAGAAATTTACATGGAGCAACTAGAGGGTTTTGTGGAAAAAGGGAAAAATAAATTTGTTTGCAAATTGAAGAAAAGTTTGTATGGCCTCAAGCAAGCCCCGCGACAATGGTACAAAAAATTTGACTCTTTCATGAAGGATAATGGTTTTTCCAAAACCATTTCGGACCATTGTGTGTTTGTGAAATTTTTTTCAGATGGGAAATTTATTATTATTTTTCTTTATGTTGATGACATATTAATTGTGGATCAAGATTCTACCATGATTAACAGGTTGAAATTGGAGTTGAGCAAGTCTTTTGCTATGAAAGATTTGGGACTTGCATAGCAAAAACTTGGTATGAAAATTGTTCGTGATCACCAAGAGAGACTGATTTGGTTGTCTTAAGAAAGCCACATTGAGAAAGTTCTTGAAAAGTTCAACATGGATAAGGCAAAGCTGATTGGTTGTCCACTTGTAGGTCACTTCAAACTTAGTTTGAATCAATGTCCTACAAGTAAGAAAGACAAGGAAGAGATGTTGAAAATCCCTTATGCTTCAACAATTGGTTCTTTGATGTACGCTATGGTTTTTACAAGGCTGGATATTGCTCACGCCGTTGGTGTGGTGAGTCATTTTCTCTCTAATCTAGGTAAAGAACATTGGGTAGCAGTAAAATGGATTCTAAAGTATCTTCGAGGGACTTCGAAGGTGTGTTTGTGTTTTGGGGATGGTAAGCTGATGCTTGATGGATTCATGGATTCTGACATGACTGGTAATGTTGATTCTAGAAAATCTACTTTGGGGTATTTGATGACTTTTTGCAGGGGGAGCAGTGACATGGCAATCTAAATTACAAAAATGTGTTACTCTCTCAACTACCGAAGCTGAATTTATTGCCATTATGGAAGCTTGCAAGGAAGAGTTATGGTTGAAGAAATTTTTGCAAGAGTTAGTTTTGAAGCAAGAGAGGTATGTGCTTTATTGTGATAGTCAAAGTGCTATTCATTTGAGTAAAAATTCTATTTTTCATTCGAGATCGAAACACATTGATGTGAGATACCATTGTATTCGTGATGTGTTAGATTCGAAATTGTTACAACTTGAAAAGGTTTACATAGATGATAATATTTCAGATATGTTGACTAAGACTTTGTCGAGGGACAAACATTTAAAATGTCGAACTTTGACCGGTATGGTTGATATCTCCATCTAAGTCGGTAGGGGGAGAATTGCTGGATATACCTCCTTAGTGAAATATGGGACCCAATTGGTGTATTAAAATATTTAGTTTGATTTGGTGTTGATTATAATATATTTTTAATATATTATATCTAACTTTTGGAGGCCCAATAGGTATTTAATAATATGTTTGGTGGCAGTTAGGGTTTTGTTAAAAAGCCCAAGATTAAATAATAGATTGATATATATATATATATTTATATTTATATTGTTTTCTTTCGAAGAGGCTAGTAGTAGATTCAATTATTCGGTGAGTTTGGCTTTGTGGTGGTGCAGCACCTTTTCGATATACATCTTTCTCAGTTGGTAAACTAGCTTGCTACATAAGTTCAATTGGTGGGTTCCATTGTTGTTGTGCATCTTCGACTGGTTTGATTGGAAGTTGATTCGGGTTATTATTTTGGATCTTCTATAATTTTGTTTTGAAGATTTTTTGTTCGTCCATTTGGTGAGATCTTTCCTTTTGATTATTTGTGAATATTTGGAATTCACCTAAGGGTGGTTTTGTGAGACCATTCGTGTCTCGTTTGTAATCGTTTGGAAACTTTTTGGTTGATAATGAAATCGGATTTCGGTCCTGTGGACTTACCTCACATTGAGGGAACCATGTAAAAATTCTTGTGTTGTTGTTGATTTAATTTTTCCGCATTAGTGTTTATTCCCATTGATTGATTTATTTGTGAAAAATCATTGATTTTTCCCAACAATTCTTTGCCCAGATCCAAATGGAAGATACTGAAAATTGTTACCGGTGTAGTCCCATTTTTTGTGGTCGCCCAAGAACTTCTCTGGCCTGAACTCTGATGGATTGTCCCAAACTTTAGGTTCCCTATGCATTGCCCAAACATTCAATAACAACTTGGTACCCTCTGATATGGTGTATTCACCGACTATGCAAGATTGGTTAGGAGACCGGGGGACTAGAAGAGGGAGTGCAGTGTGTAGACGAAGTGTTTCCTTCATGACTGTGTCCAAGAAGAGTAATTTGGGCAAATGGGACTCTTCGACAATGTTGTGAATCCCTACAATATCTGATAATTCTTCTTGGACTTTTTTCATTACCTCTGGCTTATGCTATAGAAACAGATATATATCACACTAATTGAAGCAACTCTAATTGACAGTCGAAGAATGCACTTGTCCAAAATAATGTGATTGAAAGAATTGTAGCGCATGAAAAAAAGTTGAACTACAAATTTCAATTTTGAAATTTCTCATCTTCGATTATGGTTGTGCATAATGAACTATTACAGATGACATACTCTTAATTTTGATTTTTTAATCAATTTTCACTATTGTTTATTTTAATATTATATTTAAATTATAAAAAATTTAATATGAAAAACTAGAAGTACTGTGATCATTGTAGTGTAGGAATGGTGTCGGTGGTGGAGGAATTCTGTTAAAGTTTTAATGGAATATTTTTTTTTTCAATCAATTAAAATATTTATTTAAAAAAATAATTGCGCAAATTACTTTGGTGGTCCTTGTGTTTTGCTCCTTATATCATTTTGGTCCTTACACTTTCAATTGACTTGATTTTTGTCCAATTGATTACATCGTAAGTGTCTTTTAATAAAAAATATCATTAAATTGGTTGCGGTTAACTTATTAAATTGGGTAAATTTATAATTTTTTTTTTAAAAATATGACACAAGACACTTATGTGCATATTTTTCATAAAAAAAAATATTAAGAATTGTAACTAATTGGACCAAATTGAGACAAAATCATCATAAATTCAAAATCAAAATTGAGCCAATTGAAATTACAAGGACTAAAATAACATAAAAATCAAAATATATGGACTACTGCCGTAATTTGTCTAAAAATAATTTCATATGCAATTGTGAAATTTCAATGAGAGTGTGTGGTGGTTAGTGGTGGTGGTGGTTGTGGAATTTGGTTTTTAAATATGTAATTCGGATAGTAAAATTTTACTATCTAAGCAAACATTAAGATAATAAATTTAATATGTTTTGGTTGCAATTTCATTTTATCAATAAAATCTTCTTTTAATATTTTCACTGTAATGGTTTTGGAATTCTACTTTTAAATGCTAAATATAGACTGCAAAACTTTGTCTAGTGTTAATGTTAAATAATAAAATTTTATCATGTTTTTTAATATATTTGATTTCAAAATTTTATAATTGATGTGGTTTTTTTTTATATAATTGACGAGAGAATTTTAACAATATCATTTTTGTAAAAAATGGACATCTTTATTACAAAGTTATGGCATTTTAAAATTAAAAAATATTAAATTAAATTCACTTCTTAGATTAATTTTGTAATTGTGCTTCATAAGTTCTATCTTTTCACCAAAATGATGGCCGCTTATCCTTTACCCTGGAAATGTTATCATGATGGGTCTTTCACCAAAACGTCCTAAATACAAATTTTTTTTTTGGGGAGAAATATCACATAAAAAATAATTATTAATCAAGGATAAATATTATAAATATTAATAAATAAAATTATGTATATATTTTTTTTTCATGAATTTGTAATTATTTTCTTTAACTGACCCTGATTTGTTATTTCTCTCTCCTTTTTCTTTTCTTTTATTATTATTATTTTTTTGTGTTTATATTCAACAATAGCAAAGTATTATTTATTTGCATTAATTTTTTAATAATTATCTCTAAAAAATTTAATTATTATACAAAACGGTGATAATAAATAAAGGAAAAATTTAAAAAAAAAAAAAGTTTAATATGTTTTGGTTGCAATTTCATTTTATCAATAAAATATTCTTTTAATATTTTCAATGTAATGGTTTTGGAATTCTACATTTAAATGCAAAATTTAGACGGCAAAATTTTATTGCCTTATGTTAACGTTAAATAATAAAATTTTATCATGTTTTTTAATATATTTGTTTTCAAAATTTTATAATTGACGTGGATTTTTTTTTTTTTTTTTTTCTGAAGAGAGAATTTTAACAATATCATTTTTGTAAAAAATGGACATCGTAATACAAAGTTATGGCATTTTAAAATTTTTAAAAAAATTAAATTAAATTCACTACTTAGATTAATTTTGTAATTGTGCTTCATGAGTTTTAGGGCCAGGCATAAAGTTATCCAAACTGCACAACCCGTCCAATCCGAACTGATCCGCATATAAATAAGCGGTTTTACAGACATAATGAGGGCGGATGCAGTTTGAAATATGATATTATTGCGGGTAACTCGCAACTTGCAAGAATCCACCCGCACTTAGACTTTTTAATTTTTTTTTTACAACTTGGACAGTTGATTTTATTCATCTTATCCTAAATATTTTTGCCCAACAAACCAAATCCTAATCTCTTAACAACATTAGCATTGAGTAGCCTCTCTCTTCTCATCTCGCTCTCTAACTCACTCTTGTTCATACTCGTTCATCTATCTCTCTCTCTCTCTCTCTGGCGATCGATGATCGGAATTGAAAGAAGTTGATCGGAACTGAAGGTAATGCAAAAAAAAATAAATATGGATTTTGTTCTTTCCAATTTTTCACTTGTTCCCTATATGTTGATATCTAAAGGGTTGTTCCCTTTATTGGGGCTATTGATTTTGATGTGTTTTTAATTTTATAAGTTTTAGTTCATTAATTATTAATGTTGAGCATTTTAGAAAATGGTCCAAAATAAATATTTACAAAATGAAAAAAAAAAAAGGCTGAAAAATAAATGTTTAAAAAAAAAAGTCCAATCCGCAAACCGCCTATACATCCGCGAATCCTATTCGCGCAAAACACATTTCGCATTGCACACGATTACGGATTCAATTTTTTTAAATTATACATATTCAAACACGTCCAAATCACAAACCGAATCATTCAAAATCCAACCAACCGCGAGCACCGTAATGAGTTCTATCTTTTCACCAAAATCATGGTCGCTTATCCTTCACCCATGGAAATGTTATCATGATGGGTCTTTCAAAAGGTCCTCAATATAATTTTTTTTTTTAAAGAAGAAGAGAAATATCACATAAAAAATAATTATTAATCAAGGATAAATCTTATAAATATTAATAATTAAAATTATGTATATATATTTTATTTAAAATTAAATTCCCACGATAATTTTTATTAAAAAAATTCAAATGAATTTTATCTAAAAAATTAATGTTAAACTCGAAAACGATGACAACTTTCTATTCACTCATAAATGGTTTTTCACGTGTGACTTGCACTCGGCAACGAACACGTCACCTCTTCGGACCCACCCCAAAAGACGTTTGGGGCCCACTCAATTTTGGCCTCAAAGTTGGCCCAAAATAAGCCATATGAAACACCATTTTTTCCAACAATTCCCCACATGAATAGAATTTGACGGAGAGAAAATGCAACAACATGATCTAAATATAGAAAGTACAGAAATTGAAAATATTCTACAAAGGATAGGTAGCTTTTGGCTTTGAACCTTCCCTTGTGAGACACTATCGGATTTACTAGCTAACTAGTGAACATGATGTCTTGAACTGTTCAACCATTTGTGTAAACCAAGACAATAGAACTCACACAGTATATTACCAGACACAGTTTAGTTCTCACTATTGTGTTCATTTTGGCCCTAAACAACCTGGTATTTCATGAGTGCTCTAGAGAATTGTAGCCCTTCACAAATCTCATAGAACCGGCCCAGTTCACACTCATATAGGTGATTCTTATGAAGAGTATCCTGCCATACTCCACTAGGTTTACCTAGATATAAGAATCATTAAAATTTTATTTAACCTCAAACGCTACAGACATCACTATTTTATCAAAGAAATGGGTAGGAGTTAGACTCCCCAGTGATCCTTCTGAGTTAGACACAACTCGATTGTCCCTTTGAACCTAGATCTTGGGATCTCCAGTCAACTAGGTTGGGTTGCCGTTGTGGTAACTCTTATTTAACAGACTTTAGTCCCATTCCCCTCGATGAATTCTCAACTAACTCTCTTGCTAACCCTTTGGTTAGTGGATCCGCTATGTTGTCTTTAGATTTCACATAATCAATGGAAATAATTCCATCAGAGAACAGTTGTCTTATGGTATTATGTCGACGACGAATATGTCGAGACTTACCGTTATACATATGACTTTGTGCTCTACCTATAGCTGATTGACTATCGCAATGTATGCATATAGCAGGCACCGGTTTTGACCACATTGGAATATCTTCAAGGAAGTGGCGAAGCCATTCTGCTTCTTCCCCTGCTTTGTCTAAAGCTATGAATTCGATTCCATAGTAGATCTAGCAATACAAGTCTGTTTGGAAGATTTCAAGATACAAAGCCCACCAAGAGTAAAGACATACCCACTGGTGGACTTCGAGTCTCTAGTATCCGATATCCAATTTGCATCACAGTATCCTTCAAGTACTGCTGGATATCTAGTATAATTAAGCCCAATGTTATGAGTAAATCGGAGATATCTAAGAACCCTTATAATTGCTTTCCAGTCTTCTACTCTCAGATTATTTGTATATCTACTTAATTTACTTACTACATAAGCTATATCTGGGCGAGTGCAGTTCATCAAGTACATTAAGCTTCCAATAATTTGGACATACTCTAATTGAGAAATACTTTCCTGTACATTCTTAGAAAGATACAAATTAACATCTACAGGTGTTCTAGCAAGATGATCATCATCTTTGCTGAATTTGTCAAGTATTTTCTCAATGTAATGAGATTGTGACAAAGCATATCCTTCTGATGTTTTTGGTAATTTTCATACCAAGAATTACATCAGCAATGCCCATGTCCTTCATGTCAAAATGTTTATTCAACATTTTCTTGGTAGTTTTAATCATGTCATTATTACTACCTATGATGAGCATATCATCTACATAAAGACATATAATGACATAACCTTTGTCAGTGTTTTTAATATAAACACACTTGTCACACTCATTAATTTTAAATTCATTTGACATCATTGCCTTGTCAAATTTCTCATGACATTGCTTCGGCGCTTGTTTTAAACCATATAATGATTTAACCAATTTACACACTTTATTTTCTTTCCCTGGAACAGAAAACCCTTCTGGTTGTTCCATGTAAATTTTTTCCTCTAACTCACCATTTAAGAAAGCAGTTTTAACATCCATTTGATGAATTTCTAGATTGTATGGAGATGCAATGGCAATTAGCATTCTAATGGATGTTATTCTAGTAACCGGTGAGTATGTGTCAAAGTAATCAAGACCTTCTTTTTGTCTAAAACCTTTGACCACAAGTCTTACCTTGTATTTGTCAATTGATCCATCTGTTTTCATTTTCCTTTTGAAAATCCACTTGTATCTAAGAGGTTTACAACCTGGTGGCAAGTCCACTAATTCCCAAGTGTGATTTTGCAAGATGGATTCAACTTCACTGTTGACAGTTTCTTTCCATAAAGGAGCTTCAGGACTAGACATAGCCACTTTAAAAGTTAAAGGCTCATTTTCTAACAAATATGTTAGAAAATCTAGACCAAAAGATTTTGAGGTTCTAGCACGTTTACTACGCCTAGGTTCTTCTTCCTCATTTTGATCCACCTCTTGTTCTTGATCATGTTTTTGATCATAACTAGTAATAGCATCAAAAGATCTCTTATTATTACTAGTCTCTTGTCCAGTCTTATTTGGAAATATATGTTCAAAAAATGATGCATTCCGAGACTCAATAATAGTATTTACATGCATTTCGGAATGTTCTGATTTATTAATCAAAAACCGATATGCACTACTATTCTTGGCATAACCAATGAAAATGCAATCAATGGTCTTAAGACCTATCTTAGTCTTTTTAGGACTAGGAATAGCCACTTTAGCTAAACACCCCCACACTTTTAAGTATTTGTAGGATGGTACTCTTCCATGCCACAATTCATAAGGTGTTTGATTTATTTTCTTTCGGGATACTTTATTTAAAATATAATTAGCAGAAAGTATTGCTTTCCCCCACAAGTTCTAAGGTAATCCAGAACTGATTAACATGGCATTCATCATTTTTTTTAAAGTCCTATTTTTCCTTTCAGCAATTCCATTTTGCTGAGGTGAGTAAGGAGCGGTGGTTTGATGAATTATTCCATGTTCTTTACAAAATTCACCAAAAGGTGATTCATATTCACCACCTCTATCACTTTTAAGTTTTTTGATTTTCTTACCAAGTTGATTTTTAATTTCATTCTTATATTGAATGAAAGTTTCCAAAGTTTCATCCTTGGTTCGAATTAAATAAACATAACTATATCTAGTATAGTCATCTATAAAAGTGATAAAATATTTTTTCCCACCTCTTGTTTGAATTGACTTAAAATCACAAATGTCACTATGAATTAATTCAAGTGATTCCGTACTTCTTTCAATTGAATGAAAAGGAGTTTTAGACAATTTTGCCTCAACACAAATTTCACATTTATGATTTGAATCAATGTCAAATTTAGGTAAACATTCCATATTAATTAATCTACGCAAAGATCCATAATTAACATGTCCTAGTCTACCATGCCATAAATTTGAAGACTCAAGCAAGTAAGAAGAAGATGTATTATTATTAATAACTGAGGGTACAACGGTCATTAAATTTAACTTGAAAAGGCCATCAGACATGTAACCTTTTCCTACATACATCCCATTCTTAGTAAGTAGAAATTTATCACTCTCAAATACTAGCCTAAACCCATTCTTACTCAGCAGAGATCTGGAAACAAGATTCTTGCGAATATCCGGTACATGCAGCACATTGTTGAGAGTGAGTTCCTTTCCACATGTCATATTGTCCTTTAACTTTGGAAGTTGAGGAGTTGCCCATAAATAGTTGTTCACCATTGTCCACTGTAGAATAAGATGTGAACATTTTTTTGTCGGCACAAATGTGGCGAGTAGCACCAGTGTCCACCCATCATTCTTTAGGATTTCCGACAAGATTTGCCTCGGAAACAACTGCAGAAAGATTGATATCATTTACACCGTTGGAAATATTATCCACTTCGGTCATATGGGCATGAGCAGGCTTCTTGCTTGTTCTTATTTTACTTTTGCCTTTGCTACGGCAATCTTTGGCCCGATGTCCCTCTTTGTCACAGATGTAACATTTGCCATTAAACTTGTACTTTTTATTATCCCCCCCCCCTTTAGAGCCTTGTGATGAACTTTCTCCAGAAGACTTTCGTTTCTTGGTTTTTGAAGCATGTTCCACCACATTTGCCTTAGACTCCATAGGATGCTTACAAGCCCGCTTTTCAGAATTGCAGTTGTCCTCCTCAATCCTCAAACGCACAATTAATTCTTCCATAGAAATTTCTTTGCGCTTGTGTTTGAGGTAGTTTTTGAATTCCTTCCAGCCTTTTGGTAATTTTTCAATTAAGGCCGCAACTTGAAGGATTCATCGAGAGACATGCCTTCAAGTGATTGTCATGCGTAATGAGTTGGAAATCTTGAGCTTATGATCACGCTTTTTGAATCAATCATTACAAAATCCGTGAATCGCCAACCACAAATTTCTTTGAGTCGGCATCTTCCGTTTTGTACTTTTTCTCTAACGATTCCCAAAGTTCCTTTGCTGTCTTGATAGGACTGTAGACGTTGTATAATGTGTTGTCCAGTCCATTCAAGATGTAGTTCCAGCAAAGGAAATCGACATGTTTCCAGGCATCAACCGCAGCAACCACTTGTCAGTCGGTTTCATCATCTTTCAGGATAGGAGCATCTTCACAGAGGAAACGAGCTAGGTTCAGAATTGTAAGATAGAACAACATTTTCTGTTATCATCTTTTAAAGTCAGTTCCTGAAAACTTTTCTGGCTTCACTCCATGATTTATTGGTACTGTCACCATAGGAGAGGGGGTTGGTGCAATTGCAGCCACTACAGTAGTACTTGTTTGGGCATTAGTTTCAGTAGCTATCAATTTTAATTTATAAAACAAAATTATAATTAGAATTTACACTACACAGAAAATTAAACCAAATTCACAGAATTAAATTCTGTAAAAAATAAAATAAACAAGAATGTAACTTTTATTTTCCAATTAATTTGGAAATAAAATAAAATTTTATTCAACCAAATTAATTCCACACAGGAAATTAAATTCTATAAAATAAAAGAAATAAGAAAATAACTTTTATTTGTCAATTAATTTGAAAATAAAATAAGATTTTATTTAACCAAATTAATTCCATACAGAAAATTAAATTCTGTAAAATAAAAGAAATAAGAAAATAACTTTTATTTTTCAATTAATTTGGAAATAAAATAAAATTTTATTTAACCAAATTAATTCCACACAGAAAATTAAATTCTTTAAAACTTCAATAATTAAAATACTGAAACAGAATTTTAAGTAATGAAAACTCATAAAATAATTTTTAAAACCCAAAATTAATTTCTGAAAAAATTCCACAAAAATATATTCTGAATTGTTAATGACACCAGTATCGTACTACTAGTTGTCAAAGAAAATAGACAGTATATTGCTACTATCTGTCAAATAGCATATAATCACTATTTGTTTTTCCAACCAGATTATTATTTTGTAAATCCACAGAAAATAATTTTCTTAAAAGAAGAACAAGAAAAGGAAACAAACGAAAAATTCTGTAAACAGAATAATTTGAATCTGTCTTAAGATTGTTGGAATAATCTTCTGTGTAAATAAAATAATTTGAAACAATTCAAACAAAATAAAATAAACTTACAGTATTTATTTTATAAAACCGAATAAATAATTCAAAGACCAAGTCGAGTGTGTGACACTCTGTCCTTACGACAGATTCGCCCCGCTATGGTGCTTACGGTTGAGTGGCGTCTATCTCCTAGGATACAATGATCTTAATCAATTTGTAGTAGCACTCCAAAACAAATTGTTTGGCGAACTAGAACTTGTGTTCTATACTCTCTTTGTTATTTTCCTAAAACTAGAATGAAGGAAAATGCACTAAATAAAAGTTAGACAGCAATATAAAGAATGCAGATTGAATTTTGGGATCCTCTGGACTGCTGAAAATTGATTGCATTTATAGGCAAACATTTGACCCGAATAGGTATCATATAGAATTGGAAAGGTGCACAATTAACTTGAACATGTGCAACCATTATTCAAACAGATAACTGTTGAATAGTTGGTTTGACCGTTGCTAAGACCAAATTTTCAAACAATTTTGAAAAAAGATCCGTTGGTTGTAACAGTTTCAAAACTATTGGAATGCTTTTATTAAACTATTTAAATAGTTTAATCAATTTTAGAAAACCACTTAAGGAAACCAAAAATAAATTTATTTAAAATTAAATTCCCACAATAATTTTTATTGAAAAAATTCAAATGAATTTTGTTTAAAAAATTAATGTTAAACCCGAAAACGACGTCAACTTTCCATTCAGTCATAAATGGTTTTGACGTTCCGTCTTCACCATATGACTTGCCACGCGGTAAGGAACACGTCACCTCTTTGGACCCACCCCAAAAGACGTTTGGGGCCCACTCAATTTTGGCCTCAAAGTTGGCCCAAAATAAGCCATATAAAACACCATTTTTTCCAACATAGCGATCCCGAGCTACTTGATTGACCAATATCACTTTTCAACTCAACAACAACTTCAACATGTTGTACCCCCATTGATTTAGCAAGCAGTAACATGTTCTGAAATTCTTCCTCATTGTCCAAATCACACCTATTAATCCCAGGTAACCGACAGAACAATGAAATAGAACCAGCAAACAACTCCCCCCATTTTTCACACAATCAGTCCACCAAATGCAAATAACACAATGCACGGGCAACATTTATTACAGTTGTACTGCAACCATATGTACACACCAACATCATAAACATATCCATCTCTTGTAAAAACACAACAATACAACAATCAACAATAAACCAAACCGATATGAAAATTCACATTGTGCAAAAATTAGATGACTACATGTACAGTTCAAGTGTTAAATTCATAATTCACATTAACAAGATGTGAATATTCACATTGATACATATACTCTGAATTATATCACCCACACAGAGTCTCATTAGACAAACATCAAAGTAAAGTGAGAATATCTACATTTTTCACAGAATATTAACACGATGTAAACATTTACATTGATACATACACTCTGAATTATATCACCCACACAGAGCCTCATTAAGAAAAAATTAAAGTAAAATGAGAACATCAACATTCTTCACATAATATTAACACGATGAAAACATTCACATTGTTCCATATACTCTGAATTATAGAACATCCACATTCATCACTAATCTGATGATCTTCCCTCCACAGGACCACGATGTAAACATTCACATTGATCCATATACTCTGAATTATATTACTCACACAGAGCCTCATTAAGCAAATATCAAAGTAAAATGAGAACATCCACATTCTTCACATAATATTAACAAGATGTAAATATTCATATTGATACATATACTTTGAATTATATCACCCACACAAGGACTCATTATGGATACATCAAAGTAAAATGAGAACTACACATTCTTCACATAATCTGAACGACCTCCCCTCCACATGACCACGTATGATGCATATAATTGAAAAAATAGAGCATTCAATCCATATCAATCAAAAAACAAAGCATCTGATCCATCATACAAATCAAAACATAAAGTGAACATGTATTCATACTAACCTTAATCATGCAATCCTACAATCGTCTAGTAACTCGAAAGCAGCTGCTTTGAAGTAGTTATACTCCAGAAAATGTAAGAACCGAACACCTTCAAATTCGTCGTCTTCACTTGAAAATCACCGAACCAGACTACAACAGCAACAATGAAACCCTAGCACATCAAAGCCTCAGAACGAGCATGCAAGATAGAAACGTATCCATCTGAATTAGAATGATGATGAAAAGCGTAAAGATAGAAACTGTCAAAACTAAATCAACGAAATCACAGGGGAACGTGTTATGTATTAACACAGTATATATATATATATATAAGGGCATAATAGTCCAAGTAAAAATATAAATTAGTAAAATGGACTTTATGGAATAAAAAGAAAAGTATATGGGACTAATCAGGTTATAATATTCCTTTGTGGACCTAATGGGTTATAACAACTCTAAGATGGATTTATCAATAAAAATCCCAATCTTTTTTGGTTTCTGTTAAGGCGCCACATAATATTGTTTCACACTAATCATCAATTATCGCCCTTCATGCAGTTAGATAAAATAGTAATATAAAAATTAAAGATCTTACTATATAAATAAATCACCTAAAATAAAAATATATAAAAATACCTTACAAGCATCTATAAAGTTTTAGTGTAAATTTTAATTATGTTTTGAGAATGTTTGGAGGGCTACAGCCACCCTTAACCACCTCCTTCATCGGTCAGTCACTACGCCAAAATTGGGCTTTAGCGGCGGGTTTTTACCGTTAGTTAAAGGTCAGAAACTGTTTAAAGCCTTTAACGGCGGTATTAATGGCGGTTTCGTTACCACTGTTTATGCGTGTGTCAGAAAAAGTACAACCGTCATAAAAAGGTAAATTACCGTCGTCAAAAGTCGATCAAAAATGGCAGTAATATAGGACCAAAAACGGCAAAACCGCCGCTAAAGCCTTTAACGGCGGTATTAATGGCGGTTTCGTTACCACCGTTTATGCGTGTGTCAGAAAAAGTACAACCGTCATAAAAAGGTAAATTACCGTCGTCAAAAGTCGATCAAAAATGGCAGTAATATAGGACCAAAAACGGCGGTTCTTTACCGCCGTAAATAGGTTCAAATTTTTCAAAAAATAATTCTTTCTTCTTGCGCTCCCCAAGTCTTGAACCCTCAACCTCTCATCCACCCACACCAACCACTCTACCATAGCCACTCTTCATGAAATATGTTCCCTAAATAAATATTTAAACATTACTTTTGCTTTATTGTAGATGGTCATGTTCAAGCTTTGGCTACACGTGGTCACCACTCGCCGGAGTTTCGCCGGAGCTCCACCGACAAAGACCACTGTCATTAACGGCGGTAATGAGAGGGCTTTAGCGGCGGTTTTGTTACCACCGTTAAAAGTGGGCTTTAGTGGCGGTTTCGTTACCCCCGTTAAAAAAGGGTTTCATTACCGTCGTTAAAGATGCTTTAGCGGCGGTTTTTAACGAAAAACGCCGTTAATGCCCTGTAATGGCATAGTAAGTGATATATAGACCCACTACTTAGAGATGCATGTGATTAAACTCGTAACAAGATTTTGAAAACGATAACTTATCAAATATTAACAAAAGTGTTCTAAATTATAAAACTTTATTTTAAAAGTGAGTGCGTGATATAAATTTAAAATTAGTTTAATATAGGTCACACCTCTATTGTAGGTAAACAATTTATTCTTTTTTTTTTTTTTGAATAAATTTTTTAGATAACGTTATTGTAATATTAAATTCATAAGATTCAATCACACTTTGAAGTATGTGATTTTTAATGCCATATGTTGAACATAGTACGTTAAGGGTGTGTTTGTTTGGACGGACTGGATAAGGGGGATTAGAATCTATCAGACCGTTAGTCCTATGATATATTGTTCTCGGACTATTTGGTTAGACTGGATTGTATCCTATGTTTGTTTAGTCATAGAATTAGATATCTACATTGAACTATTCTATTAAATCCGATGTTTGTTTGGAACATTATGGAGAGGATAAATGCTCAAATGACAATTCTACCCTTTTCAATAAAAATATATGTAATATGTTATTTTTTAATTAAAATTTTAAATAAATTTATTTTAAAAAATAATAATAATTAAATAATAAAATTAAATAAAATATAAACAAAATTTTAAAATAAAACATCAATAAAATATTTATAAAAAATTATTTTAAAAAACTTAAATAAATAAAACATCAATAAAAATTAAATAAAATTATTTTATTTTTAAATTGATATATTTAAATTTTATTGAATTTTACTATATATAACACATAATTAAATAGTAGAGAGTCAAAATAGTCATTTCATCCCTTTATCCCATATCCCCCTTATCTCCCCATTGTGTCCCTCTCTCACCACCACCACCACCACCACCCCCCCCCCCCCCAAATGAAACACAATAATCCTACATATTTGGGACTAATAGTCCGGAGCAAAATTGAACAACCAAACAATGGTTAGACTGGATTTGTATCCTATATTTGTTTAATCATGGAATTAGATGTCTACATTGGACTATTCTATTGAATCCGATATTTGTTTGGAATATTATGGAGAATGATAAATGCTCAAATGACAATTCTACCATTTTCAATAAAAATATATGTAATATGTTATTTTTTAATTAAAATTTTAAATAAATTTATTTTAAAAAATAATAATAATTAAATAAAATATAAACAAAATTTTAAAATAAAACATCAATAAAATATTTATAAAAAATTATTTTAAAAAACCTAAATAAATAAAACATCAATAAAAATTAAATTAAATTATTTTATTTTTAAATTGATACATTTAAATTTTATTGAATTTTACTAAATATAATATATAATTAAATAGTAAAGAGTCAAAATGGTCATTTCATCCCTTTATCCCATATCCCTCTTATCTCCCCATTTGGGTCCCCCCCCTCCCCAATGTAATGAATTTTACTTTTTAAGTGATTAATAATATTTAGATCACATCTTTTAAGTGTGATTAAAAACTAATAAAACCTGTGATAATAAACATTTAGATCACATTTTTTAAATGTGATTAATAACAATTAGATCACATCTTTTTAGTGTGATTAATAACTAATAAAACCTGTGATAATAAACATTCAGATCACATCTTTTAAGTGTGATTAAAAACTAATAAAATCTGTGATAATAAACATTTAGATCACATCTTTTAAGTGTGATTAATACCTAATAAAATTTATGATTAATAATGAGATAAGATCACACGTTATATGTATTTCTCATCATAGTTAATGCGTGTGATAAAAAAAGAATTCGACATATTTGAAGAACAAACAATATTAGTTTTATACACGCATTTCAAGAATGTAATGCACACTATATACTATACTTCGAATCACAACCACATATTGAATGAAAGAACGTTATATATTTCATAAATGAAAGTTAAATATGTTTAAAAAATATATACAAAGGAATTAAATTAAAAATTTCAAACTATGTTTACATATATTCAAAAATGAAAAAACTTGAAAAACTAAGTTCTTGAATTCTTTAACCATATTTTGCATCTCCACGAAATTTCTGACCTGAAAAATGAGAACATAAATTAATACGGAAACCGCTAAAAGTATATGAATAAACTAACTATTTGAAGAGATTGTTCTAGTCTTACAAAAGATAAAATTCGACAAATCACACCCCTTTAAATGTCTTAACATTAAATACCTCTAGCATGACATGAAGCATGTAAAACCAAAATGTCACTTTACCCAGAGAAATTGCAAGTTCAATAGAAATTTTACTATAACCAACTTAGTTTAAGAGGCTCTAGCCATCTCAAATATTTAATGTTCTACAAAAGAAATGCAATTGAATGTTGATTGTGCAAATACTTTGAGTGCGTTTCAGATATCTACGACCATTCTTCATCATCTAAGGTGGGGTCTTCTGCTTCTCCATATTGATAAATTAATTCATGTCACTATCAAAATGAGCAAGACTTGTCGACTTGTAGTCATGCTTGCAAAACGAATGGTACTGCAAAAAAAAAAAAAAAAAAAAAAAAAAAAGAAAAAAGAAAAAAAAGAAGCAAAGATCTAACTGTAGTTATCATACTATTATACAAATGTGTAATTAACTAATAAAAGCTGCATACTTCACAAGAAGTCCAATGAAAAAAGAGATGCATGCATAAAACAAGCTATATCATCAAAGCATGAGAAAGACAACTACCAACACTTGCACATTCCATTATCAAAAGAAAATCAAATAGCTGAACACTTCAACTACTAAACCAAGAATCTCTGATACCACTTGATTCATCTTAAATGATACACTATCTGATTTTAGATTATTCATAATTGTCAATTTATATGAAGAAGGCATTACCTCTTTTGATCCACGGAAGCCCTCTAGTTTATCACTTGTAGACAATTCTGTCAGCTTCATCGTTTCCTGCCATAATATTTTTTAATCACAACCATGTTGGCTTAAAAGTGAGTTGCAAGTGCAGGATAACTTTGGTTCAGGCTACAGAATAAAATGAGCCAGATAGAAGCTACACCAAACTGATTTACAATTTATTTAAAAAATAATTAAGCTTATAATCTAAAAAAATATTATAAACATAAAAGTTAACTTATAAGTGATAACCAAACAGGCCCAAAATAACATTCTCAAATAGTGGAGCTACAAGTAAAACAATTCTACTGTCAAAATTCTCTACATGGTACATCCCACTGAAACAAAAACAAAAACAAAAACTTACTTCTAGCAGGATCAGCCATACCAAGGTGTTGATGATGCTTTGGATCAACAGCTTTCATTATTCCTGCAAGTGTACTCAACTGAGACTGCACCCCTATAGAATGCGCATTGGACATGAAATTTTCTCTTTTTCAAACAAAAGCAGGGAAATGAGGCCTAAACCCAAGAAAAAGTTTGAAAGATGAAAAGCACTATGAGTAGTAAATTTGGTGTCCTTAGCATCACAAGTAGTACCACTGATTGGACTGACAATTGTTCTGTCCTCTCCAACTAAAGCATTCAAAATGCTGCTTTTACCAATGTTTGGTCGCCCAACAATAGCAATTGCAGGAACATAGGTTTCTTATCAAGATTCCCTGGAGCCTATGAATAAACACAATGAATATAACAACGGTTTATTGTCACTTTGCTGGAATAAAGAAAAATTAGTAAAGAAGATATACATACTTATCAAGATTATCAGAAAAATCAAGTGTATTATCATGAAATAACAAACTCTGAAAAATTGCAAATGTATGACCTGTGACAAGCAAGAGTTCCATGCTAACCCAAAATCCTAGCCATAATAAGTAAACAAGTTGATGGAACCCATTTCTGAAACTTGAATGAAAACTTTTTGATATTAAACAGGAACATTAAAAATAAAGGTCATACCTAGTGCACAAGGTTCCAAATTACAACAGGGGCTGAATGAATTAATAGTTAGGCAATCTTCCCCACTTGGTTTGTGAAGAAGCTAAATTATCAATGATGGATAGGATGAGACTCAAAGCAAAAATAATTAAGCAAACATTAAACTAGAGGCAATAAACTTAAAAGTTGGATTTACAACTACTACAAGACACAACCACTTAAGTTGACCAAATGTCTTTGGGGAACACAGAATATGCCTCTGACTCCACATAAGCTGAAATGCGGCTTGGTCAGTGGTATGATCTAATGAAACCACTTGCATGTATCAAAATAGAGGACAGGGGAAATGGATGATAATGCTGTGACTTGACTTGTTTTTCTTTAGAGAACAATGGAGTTTGTACATTTTATTCATTTGGGCTCCTATTATTCTTTGAGAAATTGTTGGAAAAGATGCTGTACGTGGAATCTTATTTTGGGTATTCCTCTTTTTCTTTCTTCTGTATCCCAGAATTTTCTCTGCATCCAAATAGGGCATTATTGATGGAAGAAATTATGCTTCACTGCTGACAAATCCCAGAATAGTAAATGAACCCTTTCAACCTAGTAACAGGTTGAAAGATTTCATGGAGACTACAAGGATGCTAATGACTGATTTAATAAACATCTATGCCAAAAGAAAATTTCTCAACACAATCAAGATAGCACTTCATTCCACCTTATAGGCATCAAACCAACCATAATTGCCACAGATAAAATATGATTCCTGTTGTTCAAGAAATTACCAAATAGAAGAAAATGCTCACAATCAAAGGCCCCAACTTGGAAAGAAATACTAAGCAGATTGCATGTTGCATGACTAGCAATCAGCACCATTCTTATCTCCATACACTCTCCAAAATAGCATAGAGAAAAGTACAATTGTTATTGGTACAAAACTATTATATTTATCTTACTAACCATTCATTGCCTATAATCATATTGAATGTGCAAAATTCAATATTTACAAAAGTGAATAGATGTTTCCAAAGACAATTAGATGAGACGTGAACAACCACAACAATCAGGAAAACAGACAAACCACCCAAAGTGATATAAAAGCCAATACATTAGATGGAAGCACTAGTTTCTTAACTCCTAATTTCTTATCTTGTTGTTTCAATGTGTAAATATATTCCATTCAAGCCTTCAAGGCACCAAAAGGGGGCCACGACACAAACCATGTATAAAACATTAAAAAGAACAAACAAAATCAAAAGAATCCATCTATCCAACAAATCCAAAAGCTTCCACGTAGGGACTTTCCCTCCCTAAAATCTTTTTCATCCATAGCCAACAAACAGAGAGCCAAGTGACACCTATACATGCATATGTATACATAATTTTACTTGCATACATGTAAACTACATTAACATATGTATATTTTCCTAATAAATATAGTGACCTTGTCACTGAACCTAAAAACAAGAAGTAATTACAAACACTTGAACTACCAACAATCATAAAGGACCCACATCTTAAGCAGCAGATGAAGTGAAGAAGTGCCAAAGTACAGCCAATCAAATTCATCGAGCCAGAGTTCAAATTGTTTGCATAAACTTTTATGAGTAATCTTAACAACCATCCCCTAGAAAACATGAAGAAAAAAGATAGATGCATATATATAAAACTACTGTCACATAAATTTTATCTTGATTGAAGTCACTTATAATGAGAAGAAGCTCCATTTCATACACGGGCTAAGTACAATCTAAGTGCCTCCAAGCCATGTAACATTATAAAATCATCAAAGGGAAGGGGGAAAAACAAACAAACAAAAAATAGCCTTTCAAATTACCTGATTCAAAGAATTCTTGATTCCATCATATTTACTATTTTTTATTTTTGACAAGTAACTCAAATTACCAGACCAATTTTCTTCAATGCACAATTAAGTCAAGACTTGAGAGTTCAATCACAAAGACAATTCACATTGTAATCAAAGAATTTACAAAACATGATGATTGAATCAGAGAGAGAGAGCATAAAGAGAGCCACGTATCAAATCGGGAAAGCGACTAACAAGCGGCGACTAATCAAGAAGGAAAGGAGGAGGATCAAGAGGAGAGATAGAGTGAATGCGTCGATCGTGGCCATCGGCAATGAGGCAAGATGGAGACGCTAGAAACCCTAGAAAGAAATTGACCAGCTCTCTCTCCCTCTACCAAAGCAATTTCATGAGTTTATATACAATATCAGAATAATTATTTTATATAAAAATTAAATTGAAAAATTATATACAATGAACTGTGATGAAAATAAATATATATAATCACACTTATAAACGTGTGATTAAAAAAAATATCACCTCACTTATTAAATTAAGTGTGATTAAAAAATTATTTTATTTTTTTTAATCACAGTTCTAATAAAAGTGAGATATTTTTAATTCTTCTTATGTGATCTTTAATCACATGTTAATTAGAAAGTGTGATTAAAAAATATATATATAATCACACTTAATTAAAAAGTGACATAAAAAATAAATATTATCATACTGAATCAAATTAAGTGTGATTAAAATACCAATCTAATTTTTTTTATTACAAATTTAATAAAAATGAGATATTTTCATTTATTAAAATGTGATATTTAACTGTTTTTGTAGCAGTGAGACTATTAGTCCAATCACATAGCCTTATCCCTCCAAATAAACACCACCTAAAAGACCAAAAAAAAAATAGGATTTGATGCTGTACTCAACGTTGAATTAAGGCCAAGAAATTTAGATCAAGTTTGGCATATTGCAAAAAAGTTAAAAAGTTAAAAAGTTACTTAAAAAATTAAAAAGTTAATATTATTCACCAAAAGTCAACAATTACGACTGCACAACTCTCAATCCTAATTTTTTTCCTACAAATCAATTTTTATAATTTTTTATTACATATTTTTCCATAAAAAGTCAAAAGGTTAACCCAAACATCCATATTTTCTTCCTCAATTTTTTAGTCCAAAAAAAATAAAAAGTGTACTTATTTAAGACACCCAAACAACTCCATTAGTCAGGAATGGACAGCCAAAGGATAGCTAACGAGGAGTATATACTACAATTTTTGTACTTTTTATTATATATATTAGTGAAATGAAAGAATAAGGAGTGATCCAAAAATAAGAGGTATAAACATTAAGGTCAGGTTTGGTAAGTTGAAAAAACGTCAAAAAATTATTCAAAAAGTTAAAAATTTATCACTATTCACCAAAAGTCAAAAAGTATGACTGCACAATTCTTAATTCTAATTTTTCTCTACACACTAATTTATACATTTTTTAATACACATTTTTTCATAAATAATCAAAAAGTTAACCCAAATAACTATATTTTTTTCTCAATTTTTTAGTCCAAAAAGTCAAAAAGCACACTTATTTAAGACATCCCAAACAACCCTTAAAATATATATATATATATTTTTAAGAAACCAATGAAAGGTTATCTTTTATAAATGAGGAGTTCTGACTAAAACCAAGTTTGGGAAGATAAGAAAAGGTTAATGTTTTGTGCCTCGAAAATTTCTCCCCCGAATGGCTAAAACGACGTCGTTTCAGCCATTCAATTTTTTTTTTTCTTCTTCCTCAGTCTGATACGCAGTGAGAGAGAAGGAGAGAAAGAAAAAGAGAGGGAGAGGGAGAGGGAGAGAAAGAGAGGGAAAGGGAGAGGCCGTCGCCGTTGCCGATTGCCGATCGCCGCGACTCCGCCTTCGCCCAGCGTCGCCTCTGGTTGATGGCCTCCCCTCCAATCGTCGCAGCTCCGCCCCGCCGCTCCTCCGCCCTGGTTGATGGCCCCTCCAGCTCCGCCCCGCCTCCTTTAGCAGATTTGCAATCGACACGAAGTAAAAATTTTTGATTTAAAATATCATCTTGAAATTTTTGAATACATAAAACAGTAGATAAAATTTCTTTTTTAATAGTACTATAATTTAATTGTGCTTTATTCCAGACACTAGAATGAAAACGAACAATTTGTTCAGATGACTGGGGAGTGACTTTCTGAAGGAGAATGCCACCATAACCAATATCAGAAGCATCAGTTTGAATAATTTTGAATGAGTTCTCAGTAGGAATACCAAGACAAGGAAGAGACTTGACATATTGTTTAACTTGTTGAACAACAGCAGTATGAGTAGAAGACCAAGGAGGAGGATTATCCTTTAACCAATCGAACAATGGTTGTGATTTGCCTAAGGTCTTTATAAAATTCAGCAATGTAATTGAGGAACCTAAAACCTTTGTAATTGAGTTTTATCAAGAATTTCATCAGAAATTTAGACAAACTCAATAGAGCGACTAATTGGGAGAATAGTATTATGATGAATATCATAACCTAAAAACCTAACTTTAGTCCGAAATAATTTAATCTTAGGAGCGGATATGACTAGACCATGACTTTTAATAGTATAAAAGAATGCGATTAAATGTTTCCAATGTTCACTAATTGATTTAGAAAAGATTAATATGTCATCAATGTAAACAATAGAAAAATGACTAAATGGGTTAAAGATATCATTCATTATATTTTGAAATTCACTAGGAGCATTTTTAATCCAAATGGCATGACATTCCATTCATATTGGCCAAAAGGTGTATTAAAAGCGGTTTTATATCGATCTTTAGGATGAATTTGAATTTGCCGAAACCACTTTTAAATCAAATTTACTAAAAATAACTTGATTAAGTCTTTTAATTAGGTCTTTTTTTTATTAGGAATAGGATATCTAATCCATTCAAGAACAGCATTTAATGCTTTATAATTAATAACTAGGCGAGGAACACCTCGTTCTAATTCAGCATTTTTATTAACATAAAAGCGAGGCAAGACCATGGTGATTTTTGGGACTAATAATTCTATTTTTTAACAATTCATTAATTTCCTTTTTACACATTTCTAACAATTCATGATTCATTTGAATAGGCCGGGATTTAGTAGGTATTTGTCGTTCATTAAAACCTTTAATATATGGTAAAGTAACTACATGCTTTTTCCTATGCCAAAATGCAGTAGGTAAAGTTGAACAAACAGTTGATTCAAGTTTTAATTTGAAATCATTAATTTGAGAGATGAGAACGGGATCAGTTAACTGTTGATCTATTCGTTTGTAATTAATTTCTTCTTTAAGAAAATTAATATGCCGAGTTAGTCGTTTAATAGTGTGGGTAATAGAACAATCTTGTAATTGATTTAACTCTAATTGTTCAGGTGGAAATAAGAATGTAAATGTAACAGGATGTCCTAAAACATGAGTAGTAATTCCTTTAGTAGAAGTAGTAAATGGATATAATAAAGATATAAATGGTGTACCTAAAATAATCCGATCAGTCATATTTTTGACTAAAACAAATGTAGTTTTAAAGCAAACATTATTTTGACAAACATGTACTTTAGGTAATTTATATCGAATATGCATTTTACTACCATTAATAGAAGTTAATTTCTCTTGACATTTGTGATAATATTTAGTAGGAAGTAATCCTTCTTGAATGCAATTTAAATCGACACATGTCGATTAATGCAACTAATTCTAATTCAAAATCTTCAACAATGATTTTAATTCTTGAATACCATTTTGCATATAAATTTTATTAAGTAAATTTAACCGTTTATCTTCAAGGTTAGTAGCTTGTGATCGATTATCAAATATGAGTTTAGTTGGATCAGTATGATCAGAATCATGATCAGAATTATGTTCAGATTCATGAGGTGATTGTGCATTAGGTTGGAAATCATTTAAGTTTTGTTTAAGTTTAAGATTAATAATTTCATTTTCTAATTTATTATCTTTATTTTGAAGATCTCTTATTGTTTGTTTAATTTGATTGATTTCAAATTGTAAGTCTTGAAGTGTAACTTCTTTAGTTTTATTTTTAATTTTTTCTAAAGTTTTAGATAAACTAATGATGGGTTTATTAAACTTAGGTTTAGTTTACATCGTTGAAGCATTAGACCTTTGAGCTTATCAATATATTGTTGTTTTAATTGAGGATCATCTAATTTACTAATTAAATCAATTAAAGCGATTCTTCTTGACTATGTTTAGTAAGAACGTAAATTTGTTTTAAAGTTTACAACAAACATCATTACATCCTAAGGTAATTTGATTATCGAATCAATTATCACTATTAGATGGGGAATTGGATGTAGATGGAAGTCTGAAGAGGAACCATTATCAGATTGATTTAATTGGAAGATTTCAAATAACTGAATTTTGGATTCATCATTAATTTGGAGTTGATTGACTCTGTCTTTGAGCTTTTGTTTCTCTTTGCATTTATTAGCATAGTGGCCTTTTTGTCCACAGTTATAACACGTAATATCTTTATTAGATTTTGATCTCGGATGTGATTTAGATTTATGATATCTCTTTTTGGGTTTAGTATAAAATTTTTCATTAGATTTGGAGGGTGAATAAGGCTTCTTGTATTTATGATAATATTTGGATTTATGTTTTGAATGTTTGTGTGATTTCCTACGAGAGGGTGCAATAGGAGGTAGTCCATATTGTTCAATTTCCTAATTCATATTTAGCTTTATGTTGATCTTTTGTAGCTTTTTGACTAAGTTTTAAATCAATACACATTTTTAAGCCTTCTTTTTGAATAGTGCTAATTATATCACCATATGTTAAATTATCATATTCAATAACACCAGTAGGTTGACTAAGAACATCTCTAATTTTGTGAGCAAATAAACTAGGTAATCCATTAATAAATTTTTCTTTCCAGAATGATTTAGCTTCTCTCAACATAACTCTAGAGGTAAAACATCTTTATACCATCTAAAATCACTTAAGGTTGGACAAGTAAGATTCTTGAGTTGATCATGTATGCGAGAATATATATTAGTTGGGGTACCAATAAAATGTCTAATAATTGTATAAATTAATTGGTTAATATCATCGTTGGCAACATCCTAAATTTTCATCAAATATAGGTAATCCTTGATCATCGGTTTGGTTAGCATAGATGATAGAGTCTCGTTGGGTGTCGATTAAATATTTTTCCCACCAAGATTTGAGTGACCAAGAAAGAGTAATTAAATTTACAATTTGTTGAGTATATTGGGGATAATTAGAGAGATAATCGTCATTGAGACCATAGATAAATGATTTAATTTTTGGAGGAGTTGATCTTCACTAAGACCATCAATATTCCATTCGTATAATTTTTAGCGAGAAAATTGATTATTAACATTATTTTCTTCAAATTGTAAATCGGAGTAGGCTTAGTATACCAATTCTTGGTAGTTTGAGGATTAATTTTAGGATAGCGTATTTTAACTTGGAATTGTTGAGCTAAGTTATTAATTTCATTGTCGTTAGGAAGTAGAATTTGGGTTAATATCAAATTGTTGATTTAGGACATACCTTTATCTTTAGAAGGTGAGGGAGTATCGGCATGCTAATTTGGTAAATAATTTTTCAATGGCTTGGACCGTAGATGATTGATCATTTGTAACTAGGCTAGTTCGGTAGAACGTTTACTAGGTAGGTTAAGTAAAGGTGCATCTAAAGGTTGTTTAGATGATGAAGTGTGAACAGATTCTAAATTAGTTTCTATTTTATCTAATTGTTTACCAATTGTATTTAAACAACTGTTAGTATAATTATTTTGTTCAATAACTTTTTGAGTTCATTATCATCGCCAGTAATTTAAAAGGAGAGGCGAATTTGAGAACCTTGTTGATTAAGAATAATTTTCTAAGGGAGGATGGCTAGAACTAATTGTAGTGGTAGCGTAAGTTTTCCATTTATGTTTAGTAATTGTAGTAAGTGTTTTATAATATTTTTCTTCATATTCTAGTAAGGGTAATTCAAAACCATATCGAACCATAAAATTATACCATTCTTGGGAGATTTGAGACATTTGAAGTATATTTAGCATAATAAGCATGGCGTGGTGCGATTAGCTTTAGATTTAAAATCAATAAGTAATTTATCAAGATTGGGAGTAAATTCCTTTTAATTGTCAATAATTGTGGATTGACAGTGGTGTAAATTCTTCCATATCGGTTTGAGTCGGAGAGTCGGTTGAATGAACTTCTTCATCAAGGAAATGAGTATGTGTAGAATAAACAGTTTACTAATTTGAGAAGTTGAGGAATTATCAATTCCTTTTAATTTTGGATTGATTGTAGGACCTATGGTTGGACCGATATTAAGTTGACTATTTTTTCTAAATAGAGGTGTGGTAAATATTTCATCTTCTTCTATTTCGCTAGGGACACTAGATGTACTATGTCTAGAGGATTGACTACGGTTAAATTTAATATGAACAGAACCATCATTAAATTGTCTCGATATCTTTAATATCTTGTTCGAGGATTGTTGATTATGTTTGTAATTTTCATTAGAATCCATTCATCGGGTAAATCAATATCTTTCCATTCAATCATTTTAGGAATATTAATATGGGATTCATTATGACTACTACTTTGAATAAGTAAAGTTTTATCTTTAGGTGATTTATGCGAGCATGGACATTTAAATTAGTTTGCATTCCTTTTTAGTGAACCCGGTAAATTCAAGCAATTTTATGTGTCTTAGCCATCATATTAGTGAATGAACCATGTAGTTGAATATTTAATGTTAAAGCATGTAAAATATTTGGATCACTTAAAGCGTAAAATCGAGAAAACAATTAAAATGTATGGACCTTTATGAAGACCTTCCATCATTCCCATTAAACTATCATTATAATTAAGAAAACGAGCATCTCTTAAGCATAATAAAACAGAAGTATTTTTTCCAACAGGTGTAAGTGGATTAAGACCAACTTGAATTAGACCAATGTGAATAAAATTGTAACCATTATCTTTGTGTCTTTTAATTAATTTAGTATCAAATAACTGACAAGTTTCTCGAGGTTTTTCTAAAGCATAAACTTGTTCAATTGTTTTAACATGTAATGCAACTTTAAAAACATTCTGTAGAAATGTTGTTCTATAAATTTCTTTGATTTGCAATTTTGGTATATTCCAATCTCTATTAAATTGATCATTTTGTATTTCAACATCTTCTTCATTAATGACTAATCCTTGATTAGGTATGGAAGGTAAAGTTGTTGACCTAGAATCGATCGATGAGTTACTTCTAAATAATCGACTCATTGTTCTTTCTAATTAATCGATTTTACGATATCTTAATACATACCCTATTCTTGTCAAGTTACCACAGACGAGAATGGTTTAGCATGACCCTATCCTAAATGTCCACCGCCTAACTCTAAGGACTTACTCTGACAAGAAATGGAAGTGGGTGATCAAACCAGGTGGATAACAGACTGATCTCGTGGGTGATTAAGATGGAACTGAAAACTAGATTAATTGAATAAACAATGGAAACGATTAATTGGAAGAAACTAAACAGTTAGAAAACAGTTAGAAGTTATATGAAAACAGTTAGAAAACAGTTAGAAGTTAGAAGTTAGAAACAGGATACAGCATAATCTAGTTTCTAACTGTTTTCTAACTGTTTAGTTTCTTCCAATTAATCGTTTCCATTGTTTATTCAATTAATCTAGTTTTCAGTTCCATCTTAATCACCCACGAGATCAGTCTGTTATCCACTGTTTCACCACCCACTTCCATTTCTTGTCCGGAGTAAGTCCTTAGAGTTAGGCAGTGTGGACATTTAGGATAGGGTCTGTGCTAAACCATTCTGGTCTGTGGTAACGTGACAAGAATAGGGTATGTATTAAGATATCTGTAAAACTGATTAATTAGAAAGAACAATGAGTCGATTATTTAGAAGTAACTCATCAGTCAGTTCTAGGTCAACAACTTTACCTTCCATACCTAATCAAGGATTAGTCATTAATGAAGAAGATGTTGAAATACAAAATGATCAATTTAATAGAGATTGGAATATACCAAAATTGCAAATCAAAGAAATTTATAGAACAACATTTCTACAGAATGTTTTTAAAGTTGCATTACATGTTAAAACAATTGAACAAGTTTATGCTTTAGAAAAACCTCGAGAAACTTGTCAGTTATTTGATACTAAATTAATTAAAAGACACAAAGATAATGGTTACAATTTTATTCACATTGGTCTAATTCAAGTTGGTCTTAATCCACTTACACCGTTGGAAAAAATACTGCTTTTATTATGCTTAAGAGATGCTCGCTTTCTTAATTATAATGATAGTTTAATGGGAATGATGGAAACCGGTCTTCATAAAGGTCCAAAGACATTTTAATTGTTTTCCGATTTACGCCTTTAAGTGATCCAAATATTTTACATGCTTTAACATTAAATATTCAACTACATGGTTCATTCACTAATATGATGGCTAAGACACATAATATTGCTTTTAATTTATCGTGTTCACTATAAATGTATGCAAACTAATTTAAATGTCCATGCTCGCATAAATCACCTAAAGATAAAACTTTACTTATTCAAAGTAGTAGTCATAATGAATCCCATATTAATATTCCTAAAATGATTGAATGGAAAGATATTGATTTACCCGATGAATGGATTATCATAATGAAAATTACAAACATAATCAAGAACAATCCTCGTAACAAGATATTAAAGATATCGACAATTTAATGATGGTTCTGCTCATATTAAATTTAACCGTAGTCAATCCTCTAGACATAGTACATCTAGTGTCCCTAGCGTAAATAGAAATCAAGATGAAATATTTACCACACCTCTATTTAGAAAAAATAGTCAACTTAATATCGGTCCAACCATAGGTCCTACAATCAATCCAAAATTAAAAGGAATTGATAATTCCTCAACTTCTCAAATTAGTAAACCGCTTATTCTACACATACTCATTTCCTTGATGAAGAAGTTCATTCAACTGACTCTCCGACTCAAACTGATATGGAAGAATTTACACCACCTGTCAATCCACAATTATTGACAATTAAAAAGGAATTTACTCCCAATCTTGATAAATTACTTATTGATTTTAAATCTAAAGTTAATCGCACCCAGCGCCATGCTTATTATGCTAAATATACTCAAATGTCTCAAACCTCCCAAGAATGGTATAATTTTATGGTTCGATATGGTTTTGAATTACCCTTACTAGAATATGAAGAAAAATATTATAAAACACTTACTACAATTACTAAACATAAATGGAAAACTTCTGCTACCACTACAATTAGTTCTAGCCATCCTCCCTTAGAGAAAATTATTCTTAATCAACAAGGTTCAAATTCGCCTCCTTTTAAATTACCTCATGATGATAATGAACTCAAAAAGTTATTGAACAAAATAATTATACTAACCAAGGTTTAAATACAATTGGTAAACAATTAGATAAAATAGAAACTAATTTAGAATTGCTCACACTTCATCATCTAAACAACCTTTAGATGCACCTTTACTTAACCTACCTAGTAAACGCTCTACCCTAACTAGCCTAGTTACAAATGATCAATCATCTACGGTCCAAGCCATTGAAAAATTATTTACCAAATTAGCAAGACCGATACTCCTCACCTTCTAAAGATAAAGGTATTATCGTCCCTAAATCAACAATTTGATATTAACCCAAATTCTACTTCCTCCGACATCGACAATGAAATTAATAACTTAGCTCAACAATTCCAAGTTGCGAAAATACGCTATCCTAAAATTAATCCTCAAACTACCAAGAATTGGTATACTAAGCCTACTCGCCGATTTACAATTTGAAGAAAATAATGTTAATAATCAATTTTCTGTCTCGCTAAAAATTATACTAATGGAATATTGATGGTCTTAGTGAAGATCAACTCCTCCAAAAATTAAATCATTTATCTATGGTCTCAACTTATCTCTAATTATCCCCAATATACTCAACCTAAATTGTAAATTTAATTACTATCGCTTTACCGGTCACCAAATCTTGGTGGGAAAAATATTTAACTGACACCCAACGAGACTCTATCATCTATGCTAACCAAACTGATGATCAAGGATTACCTATATTTGATGAAAATTTAGGATGTTGCCAACCTGATGATATTAACCAATTAATTTATACAATTATTAGACATTTTATTGGTACCCCAACTAATATATATTCTCGCATACATGATCAACTCAGTAATCTTACTTGTCCAACCTTAAGTGATTTTAGATGGTATAAAGATGTTTTTACCTCTAGAGTTATGTTGAGAGAAGACTGCATTAAATCATTCTCGAAAGAAAAATTTATTAATGGATTACCTAGTTTATTTGCTCACAAAATTAGAGATGTTCTTAGTCAACCCATCGTGTTATTGAATATGATAATTTAACATATGGTGATATAATTAGCACTATTCAAAAAGAAGGCTTAAAAATGTGTATTGATTTAAAACTTAGTCAAAAAGCTACAAAAGATCAACATAAAGCTAAATATGAATTAGGAAATTTCTGTGAACAATATGGACTACCTCCTATTGCACCCTCTCGTAGGAAATCACACAAACATTCAAAACATAAATCCAAATATTATCATAAATACAAGAAGCCTTATTCACCCTCCAAATCTAATGAAAAATTTTATACTAAACCCAAAAAGAGATATCATAAATCTAAATCACATCCGAGATCAAAATCTAATAAAGATATTACGTGTTATAATCAGGACAAAAGGCCACTATGCTAATAAATGCAAAGAGAAACAAAAGCTCAAAGACAGAGTCAATCAACTCCAAATTAATGATGAATCCAAAATTCAGTTATTTGAAATCTTCCAATTAAATCAATCTGATAATGGTTCCTCTTCTGTACTTCCATCTACATCCAATTCCCCATCTAATAGTGATAATTCTGATTCTGATAATCAAATTACCTTAGGATGTAATGATGTTTGTTGTAAACCCGTTAAACAAATTTCGTTTCTACTAAACATAGTCAAGAAGAATCGCTTTAATTGATTTAATTAGTAAATTAGATGATCCTCAATTAAAACAACAATATATTGATAAGCTCAAAGGTCTAATGCTTCAAATGTAAACTAAACCTAAGTTTAATAAACCCATCATTAGTTTATCTAAAACTTTAGAAAAATTAAAAATAAAACTAAAGAAGTTACACTTCAAGACTTACAATTTGAAATCAATCAAATTAAACAAACAATAAGAGATCTTCAAAATAAAGATAATAAATTAGAAAATGAAATTATTAATCTTAAACTTAAACAAAACTTAAATGATTTCCAACCTAATGCACAATCACCTCATGAATCTGAACATAATTCTGATCATGATTCTGATCATACTGATCCAACTAAACTCATATTTGATAATCGATCACAAGCTACTAACCTTGAAGATAAACGGTTAAATTTACTTAATAAAATTTATATGCAAAAATGGTATTCAAGAATTAAAATCATTGTTGAAGATTTTGAATTAGAATTAGTTGCATTAATCGATACTGGTGCTGATTTAAATTGCATTCAAGAAGGATTACTTCCTACTAAATATTATCACAAATGTCAAGAGAAATTAACTTCTATTAATGGTAGTAAAATGCATATTCGATATAAATTACCTAAAGTACATGTTTGTCAAAATAATGTTTGCTTTAAAACTACATTTGTTTTAGTCAAAAATATGACTGATCGGATTATTTTAGGTACACCATTTATATCTTTATTATATCCATTTACTACTTCTACTAAAGGAATTACTACTCATGTTTTAGGACATCCTGTTACATTTACATTCTTATTTCCACCTGAACAATTAGAGTTAAATCAATTACAAGATTGTTCTATTACCCACACTATTAAACGACTAACTCGGCATATTAATTTTCTTAAAGAAGAAATTAATTACAAACGAATAGATCAACAGCTAATCGATCCCGCTTCTCATCTCTCAAATTAATGATTTCAAATTAAAACTTGAATCAACTGCTTGTTCAACTTACCATCGATTCGTATAGGGAAAAGCATGTAGTTACTTTACCATATATTAAAGGTTTTAATGAACGACAAATACCTACTAAATCCCGGCCTATTCAAATGAATCATGAATTGTTAGAAATGTGTAAAAACGAAATTAATGAATTGTTAAAAAATAGAATTATTAGTCCCAGCAAATCACCATGGTCTTGTCCTGCTTTTTATGTTAATAAAAATGCTGAATTAGAACGAGGTGTTCTTCGCCTAGTTATTAATTATAAACCATTAAATGCTGTTCTTAAATGGATTAGATATCCTATTCCTAATAAAAAAGACCTAATTAAAAGACTTAATCAAGCTGCTATTTTTAGTAAATTTGATTTAAAAAGTGGTTTCTGGCAAATTCAAATTCATCCTAAAGATCGATATAAAACTGCTTTTAATACACCTTTTGGCCAATATGAATGGAATGTCATGCCATTTGGATTAAAAAATGTTCCTAGTGAATTTCAAAATATAATGAATGATATCTTTAACTCATTTAGTCATTTTTCTATTGTTTACATTGATGACATATTTATTTTTTCCAAATCAATTAGTGAACATTGGAAACATTTAACTGCATTCTTTTATACTATTAAAAGTCATGGTCTAGTCATATCCGCTCCTAAGATTAAATTATTTCAGACTAAAGTTAGGTTTTTAGGTTATGATATTCATCATAATACTATTCTCCCAATTAGTCGCTCTATTGAGTTTGCGTCTAAATTTCCTGATGAAATTCTTGATAAAACTCAATTACAAAGGTTTTTAGGTTCCCTCAATTACATTGCTGAATTTTATAAAGACCTTAGGCAAATCTGTCAACCATTGTTCGATCGGTTAAAGGATAATCCTCCTCCTTGGTCTTCTACTCATACTGCTGTTGTTCAACAAGTTAAACAATATGTCAAGTCTCTTCCTTGTCTTGGTATTCCTACTGAGAACTCATTCAAAATTATTCAAACTGATACTTCTGATATTGGTTATGGTGGCATTCTCCTTCAGAAAGTCACTCCCCAGTCATCTGAACAAATTGTTCGTTTTCATTCTGGTGTCTGGAATAAAGCACAATTAAATTATAGTACTATTAAAAAAGAAATTTTATCTATCGCTTTATGTATTCAAAATTTCAAGATGATATTTTAAATCAAAAATTTTTACTTCGGTCGATTGCAAATCGCTAAATATGTTTTGGAAAAAGATGTTCAAAATCTTGCTAGTAAACAGATTTTTGCCCGTTGGCAATCTATTTTAAGTATTTTTTATTTTGATATTACCTATATACTTGGTTGTCAAAATTCCCTACCTGATTTTCTTACCCTAGAATTTTTACAGGGGGGTAAGGGATGAGTGCTACTCCACATATTTCCTATGTTAAAACCCAAATTATCCATTCCCAAACCCTGATCAACCAAGTTAACCGTCGGATTAACCGTCTTAAGTCAGCTAGGCCAACTACTAAAAGAGCCCAATACATCAATCACCAACAGTTACAAGCTCGCCGTGTTTTACGACATAATTATTACAATGATTTACATTATTACCAGAATTACTTAGATCTTCTTTCTGGTTGCTAATCTTTGTTTCCTATTCAACAGATGTCTCGCCCAAGGCCTCCTTCTAAGGCTTTGGTCCTTCCTCCAAGAAACCTAATCAACTCATAGTTCCTCCTCCTCCGAGTCAATTAAACCATCCTCTTCCATTGACATAATTAATAGATACCATACTCTTGGTACTATTCATCGCCCTGACACTCATCTGCATTGGCTAATGATCCTTTGCCTCTAGCCAATCGGGCCAGCCATTACTCCACTTCCAATTAACCAAGTTCGACCCTCTCGAACCGAAAGTACACCAAATCACATGTTGCTAACTTGTTCTACAAAGAACCTAGTCACCCCGTAAGTCAAACCATTAATGAAATTGCTCAATTCCATTTTGGCTCGATGTCATTTCATTTCTTCACCTCCGAGAAAAATCTCTTATTACAAAGATATTCTGCTCATCCATCATTCCATTTTGATCAAACCAATTCAGTATCGTGTCTATGCTTACAAGTTCCTATACCATTCACTTTACATTCACAACATTGTCTCTCTTGCATAATGGGTCAATCCTAATCTCCTTCGAGATTTGCCTGGTCATTCTATTCAATATAATTATCATGATTATATTGATGCTTGGTTCAAATTGTTCTTGTACCAAAATGAGTCATTTAGTCACTCCTGGTTCATCTCCTTTGATCAAAAATTCAAATCTGAATTACCCACCTGGTTTCTTCGATGGTGGACTCATTATGGCCCCATTTCAGATATTCTTCCCAGTTCACTCAATGAAACAATTGCCTATTTTGTCATTGCTACCCACTTACTACTCATCAAAAACAATTTCCTATCTTGCTCAATTTTATATCCAAGTACAAAATCCCATGGATATTCAAATGGCATTATGGGATTGATGACAACATCATTATTCGCCAACACTCTGTTAAATGGTGGGCTAAGTTCAATGTGCCCAGAAGAATTATTGAAATTGTTTATGAGGAATTTCCTCCTGATTCATGTGCTCCAACACCGCAATAGTCAAAGCCAAGAAGCCCAAAGAGACCCCAATCGTCAGAATCACCAAGGAAGTCACCATCTTCCTCCACCAATCTTGGCGATCCCTCATCTAGTGGCTCCAAGCCCAAATCATCAAAGATCAAATCCAAGGAAAGTCCAAAGTCCCAAGGGTTCCGGACCAACCCAAGTCAAAGTCCAAATCACGTGCTCACCCAAGATTCAACCTCCCGCCAAACCCCATTGTTCAACCTGGATCCACCAAAGGATCAATTGCTTCAAATGGCCCGTCTCCTAGTAGATCAAGCCCAAGCCCAATTAAAAATGAACAATCTCTGCACCGCCCAAGCCTAGTTCAAGATAGTTCGAGACAATTCGTAGGATCCACCAACGCCCCCAAAATAATAATGTAAAACCCATCCATTCATACATACATTGCTACAAGGATAAACATCTTTACATGTTAATCATCAGAATTAAACGCCCATGGGCTTACATCTTTCCAAGCTAACACTTGGTTACAAACAGAAGAGTACTAACTCAAATACATGAAAAGCCCTTGGCTTGAAATTACATGTAATTAAAACAAAATACAGTCAAAATCCCAGTCATCTGCCTGCCTCTAGCCTCTCAAGCGATATCCTTGGAGGTGGCATGCTCCCTGTACCAGAAAATGGTGTCCCATATAGGGTGAGCCACAGCCCAGTAGAAATACTAAACCAACTATGATCAATGCCTAAAATATTAGCAATCAACAGATGGTCTACACTTATACATTCTGAGACAACACTTACGTTCTTTTACCATTTCAAGATAACCCAACTTATGTACCAATTCACTTTCCATTTCTTATTCAACAAGAGTTTGAAAACCTGGCTCAGTATCCTGGCCAAAACCTTTTCGCTATATCACTAATACATAAACCACTTTCATTCTTTTGTTATGACACGGATGTTGGAGTTGTACCTACGTAACATAGATTCATTTTCTATACTTCTCATGTGGTAACGATATACATTTTAGTGCTATATCAAATCAATCCATACACTTGTACTTCCCAAAACAATAATGATATACATGTTAGTGCTATATCATATCAACAAACAACACTTCAACACATCTCCATGGAAAAGCATATGAGCTATTTCCAATATTTCTCCATGGACAAGCATATAAGCTACATCCAATATTTTCCATGGACAAGCATATGAGCTACATCCAATATTTTCCATGGACAAGCATATGAGCTACATCCAATATTTTTCAATGGCCTAGAGGTACATCCCCCATCTTCCCCTAGCCACCAGATTAACCGGTTTAGAGGTACATCCCCCATCTTCCCCTAAACCGTGGAGTACATCCCCTATCTCCTCCCATACACAAACACAAACAATGCATACAAACACATAAATCACATACGCATTCAATCAATACATAAAGTTAATGTATTCGATCACTCGTCATACTCTATGACATTTCCACTCGATTAGGTTTAGTTTGCCTAATCAGCATGCATTGTCTACAACAATCAAACACTACCTCCACTAGGTAGCCAGCATTATTTCTAAACAAGAAATAAATGCACAAATGGATAATATAACCATATTTCAATCAGGTGAGTAATACATGATTCAACTACACCCTTTAACCCCGTACATTCTCAATTTCCACATATTCAATCCATTTCCTCATTTCCATTAATTAATCATATACATTAATTAATTAAACCAATTAGGGCAAATTACCATAATTCACAAAACAACCCTAAGGTTTCATTTTCATTTACAATCCGTCATTTACTCCTTTTCTATGCCAAACATGCATACAAAGCTCATTTCTAAACAAAACCCCAACTTTTGTAAAATTGCACAAAAGGCCCAAAGTTTCTCAAAAATTACGCAACAACCCCCAACATATCCAAATGCTAAAATTTAAAGACAAAGACCATAAGGAGGAGTAGGGTATCCCTACCTCGAAATCCGAGCCCCAACGGAGATGATGACCCAACACCAACGTGCTCCAAATCCCAACTTTTTCAGATTAAAACGAAGATCTCAACACCCTCTATCTTATTAACAAAGGACTCAGGATAGATCTACACTAGAAGGAGATGAAATCCTAGAGAGAATATGTGTTTAGAGAGAGAGGGAGTCGGCTGCTAAGGTTTCAAAAGGAGAGAAGAAGAAAAAATGAAGTTCTCCCCGCTGCTGCCTACTGATATACACCAGGCTCGCTCGAGCGAAGACCCGGTCGCTCGAGCGACCAGACACCGAAAACACTCAACACCGCCTCAAAAGCTCCCCTCGCTCGAGCCAAGAAGTCCTCGCTCGAGCCAACCACCGACCCAGAAGCTCGCTCGAGCGAAGAAAAGCTCGCTCGAGCCAGCAATGCAAGCCTTCAGGTTGCAACTGCAACTAGACGCACGCTCGAGCGACGGACAGCTCGCTCGAGCGAAGAAACAAAGCTCTCAGGTCTGACTTAGACGCAGTCGCTCGCTCGAGCGACGCCACCCCTCGACCCACGGACACAAGAAACCACGCCGCTCGGCGACCAACTCCTCGCTCGAGCGAAGGAGCAAAATTCTGGGCACCAACACTTAGCTCCAAACACAACCAAGCCAAAACGAACCCGCCCAACACGTCCTATAACCCAAATACAAAGTCTAAAAGGACGCAACCAAGGTTCAAACAACCTCTAACACCCACGGACATAAGTCCGAATCACTGTACACCAAGGGGTAAACCCGGGATCGCTATACCACCAATCAACCTGGTTATGATCGTCCTGAGTTTCATGATGCTCAGGACCCATTTGCTTGAAATAATCAACATAGGATTCTTTATAAATATAAAATTGACTTCAATCACTACTCTTTTGAGAAAAGCTGTCAATTTATATTTATTCTGATTCCTTTATTCACATGCTGCATAGTTAATTTCAATCAATTAGCCGAAAGTAACCGATACCTTTCGATCCTCAATCTTTGTTGCTTTCATCATTTAGCCAACTCACATGCTGGATAGTTAATTTCAATCAATCGGTAAAAGTAAACCGATACCTTTCGATCCTCAATCTTGCCATTGCTTTCATCATTTAGCCAACTCACATGCTGCATAGTTAATTTGGTTTTCTATATATTTGTAATCTATTGTAATCGTTTGGCAGATTCCAATTTTTCTTGAACCTTTTAGTTTGTAAAGAAAAGAGTGTTCTGCTGAGTGAGGTTTACCTTGTTCTGTTCTTCTATTCAGGATCCTTGCAGATTACAACAATTGTAAGTGCAAGTTATTTTCTGTAATGAATTAAAATTGTGTTTTAATTAAATATTTTGATTTGAATTATATTTTGTTTTGTGCATTCCAATTCTATGTTTAAAATTTTCATATTCTTTTTGTATTCGGTTAATTTCTTAAATTTTTTTCAAAAATATATTTGTTTAAGTGTATCTTTATTAGGTGTATCTAAAGAATAAAAAAAACAAATTAAATATTAAAAAAATTACTAAAAAATAAAAGGGGAAAAAAAAAAAATCAATCTTTAGTTGTAGGATTAGACTAGCTCATACAAATGAGACACATGTTTTTATCTGAGAGAATGTTGTTGTCACGAAAAAAAATTACAAAAAAAGTGGTAAATTATATAAATATTAATAATTATAATTATAATTTTTTTCATTAATATTTGCAAATTTTACAAAGTACACCCTGAATTGTAATATTCCCTTCTTTTTTTTTTCTTTTTTTTTTTTCAATAATCAAGATATATTGTATTATTCTTCTTCTTCTTCTACGATAGGGGAGAAGAGATCCCAAAATCAACCACGGTCTACAACCTGATTGATTCCATAAGGTCTGGTGTTTTTCCATTGCACCTAGTTATGTGCTCTTTTATGCATAAAAGTTCAAGTCAGATGACCTTTGTGTGGTGATGGCAATCAAGGGTGTCTCTTTCTTGATAACAATCCCAAACTTCTCTGAAAGATCAAGCTCTTCACCCTCTGGCAAGTGCCAATTGAATGAATGCAAAAGTGAAGCCAACACATACATCACCATTTTCTCTGCAAGAGGAATGCCAAAGACATACTCCTCCTGTCCAAATGGAAGAAGATACTGAAAATTGTTGCCGGTGTAGTCCCATTTGTTGTCGTCACCCAAGAACCTCTCCGGCCTAAACTCTGATGGATTTTCCCAGAAGTTATGGTCCCTTTGGATTGCCCAAACGTTCAAAAACACCCTAGTGCCCTTTGGTATGGTGTATCCGCCAACTACGAAAGATTGGCTAGAACACCGGGGGACTAAGAGAGGGAGTGCAGGGTGTAATCGAAATGTTTCCTTCACGACCGCTTCTAAGTAGAGTAATTTGGGCAAATGGGACTCTTCAACAATGTTGTTCATTCCCACAATGTCTGATAATTCTTCTTGGACTTTTTTCATTATCTCTGGGTTATGCATGATCTCCATCATCACCCACTCCACCATGGTGGCTGTAGTGTCTATTCCCCCCCCCCCCACTACAATGTGTAAACATTTGCAAGCACAATTTTAAGTTCATGGATTGAGAGTTTCATTAATTTAGATGTATTGGTTTCTATTGTTGAAACAAATCTATTACTGCAAGCATTTCTTAATTGGCAGTTTGAGAATGCATTTATCCAAAACAATAATGTGTTTAAAAAAGTAAATGCATTCGGTTAAAATACCGCCTAATATGTTAAAATCGTATTGATTCGCATTAATCTGCACCGTTCTAACTGCGGTTTAAACTTTAAAACTTATAATCCGTCAACCGAGTCGCTTCGCTATAGTTAATACATATATATATATATATATATATATTAACTTCTAATGAAATATCAATGTAAAAATGAGTGTGAGAGAAATTTAAAATATAAAATTTATTACAAATTAGTGGTTATATATGAAACATATTATGTAAAATTACTTTGTGTTATATATCAAAAAATTATTATACAAATGTTATATATTATGCAAATATATGATAATTAGGCTTCGTTTGGAAAGTGGGTTGATTTTTTGACTATTTTAGCTTGGGGTTAAAAACCTCGTTTGGAAAGGGTTTTTTGGCTTTTTTAGTTTTTTTAGATTTTTTTTGAGTGAAAAATGTAATGATTATGGATTGGATGTAATGTTTTGTCCTATTAGACTAAAATAACCTATTTTGTTTTATATGACTATTTTAGCCCCGACCCATCTTCCCAAACAAGCCCTTAGTTAAAACATTCTTCAATCCGTCAAAAATCGCTCAACCGCAATTCATTAATCTGCTAACCCATCATTTAATTTATAATTTTTCTCTCAAACTATCTGAACGGTACCACACGTATCCCTGAGTGGAGGTATGTTATAAGTAGAGGATGGTGTTTGTCCTAAAAGTAATGATACAGTAGTAGAAAGTATTGATTCGATGAGTTTATATAAATTTTTAATGTCTATAATTAGACGCGTTCATACTTTTGTAATGAATTTGACTCCTCCCTATGATATACTACAGGAATAAACAACATAGAGAGGGTCAAAGTCCGAAAGGATTATTAAAAAAAAAAAAAGCCATAAAATCGCGATCTTTGTGAAAAAGAGAAAATACCACAAACAAGGCCTTTATTTGTGTCTTGGTAATTGGGGTCGCACCATCTTCCCCCTTGAGCTCCAACAAAATCTGCAAAAAATCCTTCTTCCCTCCGTCCTTGACCGCCTCCATTTTCACCCTTGCGTCAATCACAGAATCAAAAACCCTCTCCACATCGACGACTATCTTCTTCATCTCCCTCTCCACTCCCTGCAAATCAAACCTCGCCACCGGAAAAAAAATCGACAAGTTGGGCTTCCCCAATAGCACCATCATCTTCGTTGTTGCCGCTTCAAACTCGGCTCCAACACGACTATTAACCTTCTCCTGAATATCAAATGTGCTCCCACAACATGTTCAAAACAACGTTAAACTTTGTCAAAAAGCAATCTCCCCAATTTCAACCGGCTTGCCAATCTTTCTATACACTTTTTTGATAACTCAGGTGTCCTGCTAGCTTATACAAGACGTCGACTAGTTCTGAAACCAATCCCACCGCCCACTAGCGGGGGCTCATTTAAAGCCGTGAGTGTATGGTGGCCCAACACAAGGATTGATAGCACCTAAGAGGCTTTGAACTTGAGACCTAGAGAGGGACAAACTCCTAAGTCTCAAGCCTACACCACTAGGCCAACCCTTGGGGTTTTCTTTCTATACACTTGTGTAATAGTCTTGCGAACCTCGGTTCTTGAAGATTGTAACAGGCTTCGTGCTCTGTTCTTGAGCATTTCTCGACAAACATTTTACACATGTTGCGCCAATGGGAACCGTGGGAAGACCACGCAATGTCCAGGCATCAGACGTGACACCAGTATTGAGATGGGAGGTCACGGTTGGAGAAAACAATGTCTCAGTCACGGACCACTTGTTTTGCCAGGGACGGTGAGGTTATAACGACATAGAGTTTGGTTCCGAGCCAGAGCTTGAAGATGGGCCGTAGCTGTGAGCCGATGTGAGAATGAATAGTGGAGGTTTGTGCCGAGGAATGGGAGGTACCCAGTACGGTAAGCCACGGTCCTGGTGGGAGTGCAATTTCGGTTGTTTGGCTTCGAATTGGTAAATGTCTGTAGGTACCGTAAGAGGGGTAGTATGAGAATTGAGAGAGTGAGGATGGCTCAAGCAAACTCATTTTTGTCGTTGTTGTTGTTGCTAAGTTGGCTCAACCATGGTATCCATTCTTTGGAGAACTGTGGTTGAGAGATTATTGAAAAGATCTGAAAGCATTGTTAGTAGAGAGTGTTTTTCAGACAAGAATGTAGGAAGAACAACTTGAAAAAAAATTGTAAATGACATGAGGTGCCAACTAGAGGAGACCATTGCTGATTTATATAAAATAAATAATAAAAAAAAAAAACTAGTGGCCATTTATTCAACAATAATACTAAAGATTTAGAAAGATTATTTAATATAATGCTCAAAAAAATATATTTATAGAACATAAACATTGTTATTGTAGCTTATTGGTCCTCACTTATTTTAATATCTCCATTCCAAAATTGTAATAAAAAAAATTCATTATATTATTTAAGAATTATAAAAATAATCATTAAAATTTGAAAATAATTATTACATACCCTTAAATGATGTAATAGAAATCTCGTAATGGGAAGCATATTAAATCTATACTATAGCTTTTATTTTCGAAGTGATTTTACTTCGTCCAGTTGGTGGTTGAGGTTCAATTAGAGGCTATCCACAACCGCGAAGCATATCGAGAAAAGGACAAATAGGATTAATTTGCTGACCTATTTTAGAAAAAAAATTTAAGTAAAAGCCAAAATGTTTTAGAATGCATAGATTCTAAAGATACTGCCAACACCGAAGGATGCCTCAGGGCTCTCGAGTTTTTGACACGGTTTTGACACTCTTTGTATGTATTAAAACACCATTTCAATTCTGCCAACACCTTATTTTCTTAATATTATTTATATAATATTCTTTTTGTGAAGAATAAAAATTCATCTTAAGTGTGATAAGGAAAGTGTTGGTAATAATTACAAATAAAACACCAGAAAATATTAAAAAAAAAAATTACAATAACTATTGAAAGTGGTTTGAAAGTTCAAGATACAAAAAAAGATTTGTGTGATAACATTATTTACAAAAAATATTTAATTTTAACTTAATTTAATTTTTCTAATTAAAAATTTTATTTATGTTTTGTCTATTAGTTTAAAAATATTGGATTATTTTAAATGGAAAACAAAAGTGATCCTAAAATCTTATTTTACATATTTGTGTATTCTACTTTATAGGATTGTATAAGAGATTAACATGTTATGATATTGTTTGGTGAAAATAATATTAAAATGTGTAATTAATTTTTTATTAAATGAAATATTTAACTTAGTTGAGAAAATATTCCAACGATCAAATCAATAATCAATCGAGATATTCAAGAGTGGAGAAGGGATGTTAGTTGTAGTTAACCTGGTTTGCTGCCTCCCCTTGTATTTATGATGTTTTAGATGCCATCCGTGGTTGATATCCAACCAACCATTAGATGTTGTCAAATATCAAACAATTCAATTATAGTAAGAAAAATGATTCATTCATACAAAAATCTCTTATAAAAGCAATCCCTTTATAAACTTTGACCGGTATGAGTTTATTGGTTAAAGTCTATGAAAATGTGCTTTTATGGAAGATTTTTTGTGAGAATGTAAGATGAATTTTTATTCTTCACAAAAAGAATATTTTATAAACAGTATTATGAAAATAAGGTGTTGGCAGAATTGAAATGGTGTTTTTAATGCATACAAAGAGTGTCAAAATCGTGTAAAAAACTCCGGAGCCCTGAGGCATCCTTCGGTGTTGGCAGTATCTTTAGAATCTATGCTAAAACATTTTGGTTTTTACTCAATTTTTTTTTTTCTAAAGTTGGTCGGCAAATTAATCCTATTTGTCCTTTTCTCAATATGCTTCACGGTTATGTGGATATCCTCAAATTGAACCTGAACCACTAATTGGATGAAAGAAAATTACTTCGAAGCATATCTAATTGATAGATATGTTTCGCATGGATAGCCTCTAATTGAACCTCAACCACCGACTGGACAAAGGAAAATCACTATGAAAATAAAATCTATAGTATAGATTTAATATCCTCCCCATTACAAGATTTCTTTTACATCATTTAAGGGTATGCAATAATTATTTTTAAATTTTAATGATTATTTTATAATTCTTAAATAATATAATGAAAAGTTTTTGTTACAATTTTGGAATGGAGATATTGAAATTAGTGATCCAATAAGCTACAATAACAACGTTTATGTTCTATAAATATATTTTTTTTGAGCATTTTATTAAATAACTTTTCTAAATCTATAGTATTATTGTTGAATAAATGGCCACTAGTTTTTTATTTTTTATTTTATATAAATCAGCAATGGTCTCCTCTAGTTGGCACCTCATCTCATTTACAATTTTTTTTCAAGTTGTTCTTCCTGCATCCTTGTCCTGAAAAACACTCTCTCCTAACCATGCTTTCAGATCTTTTAAATAATCTCTCAACCACAGTTCTCCAGCAATGGGCACCATGGTTGAGCCAACTTAGCAACAACAAAAATGAGTTCGCTGGAGCCATCCTCACTTTCTCAATTCTCATACTACCCCTCTTCTGGTACCTACGGACATTCACCAATTCCAGAAACCAAACAACCAAGGCTTCACTCCCACCAAGACAGAGCGGGTCTTCTTGCGCTCGAGCGAGGTTTACACACTCTCAGCATTTCGTGCCTCTGCAAAACTTCTGCAGGTGTGTTTTTTACGCTCGAGCGGATCTTCTTACGCTCGAGTGGGTAGTTCATTGTCTGTAAAAGTACTAGAAGGGGGAAATCTACGCTCGAGCGGCTTTCCCTTTGCGCTCGAGCAGGTGTGTTTTGTAGTTGTGTCTTAGCGCTCGAGCGGGTACCCTTCACGCTCGAGCGGGTCCAGTTTTTGTGCTTGACGCTTGAGTGTCCTATTCTCCGCTCGAGCGGGTCATACGTATATCAGACATCAGCTGGGTGATTTTAAACCACTTTTCAACTTCTACTCTCTCTCTTACTTTTTCGAAAAGCCATTTTTGAGAGCTTCTCTCACTACTTTCTCCCTTCTCTTTTAGGATTGATCTAGTAGAAGTGATTTTCTACCTTTGGGCCTTTGTAAAAAGTGTGGGGATCGTTGAGGGCTACATTTTGATCCAAGAATATTGGGATTTGAAGCATTTTCGATTTCTTCATCATCTCCATTGAGTCTTATCTCTTTATGAGCTTTGACATGAATATTGAGCTTTTGTATAAAATGGTTTTGGATTTTGGAAGTTAGGGTTTTAAATGTGTACTTTTTAGAAAAAGGGGTTTTGTTTCTTTTGAACCAAAATGTGTATTTGGGTTTCAAAATGAGTATATTGATGTTGTTGATAATATTTGGGCCATTGGGGTCAATATTGAGAAAAAGGAGAAAAATGTCATGTTTGGGTATATATTTGGGTCATTTGTGTAAATAATGACATTTGTTGGGAATTATGAAATTGAGTCGAATACAATGAAATTGGCTCATAATGAGATGGAACGGTGGAGTTGGATTTTATTAATCCCTCACTTTTGAAAGTATTGATTATATATCTGTTGATGCATTTATTATCTGTTTAGGAATAATTGCTTTGGGCTACCGGTGGAGGATAGTCTTGATTGTTGTAGACAATACATGATAATTAGGCAAACTAAAACTAATCAATTGAGTAAGCCATCGATTATGGCGGTTAATATAATACAGCAAAATTGTGTATTGATTGAGTGAACTTGTATATAATAGTGGCTTATATACATTATATTGTGTGGGAGGAGATGAGGGATGTACTCTACGGTTTAGGGAAAGATAGGGGATGGACCTCTAAACCGGATTTTGTTTGATATTGATACAGCATCAAAATGTGTATCATTTGTGAAGTATAGAAGTGTCTTTGTTTGATATTGTTACAGCACCAAAATGTGTATCATTTGTGAAGTATGTGAGTGTTTTTGATAATTGCTTATATACATTGTATTGTGTAGGAGGAGATGAGGGATGTACTCCACGGTTTAGGAGAAGATGGGGGATGGACCTCTGAACTGGATTTTGTCTAAGATTGATATAGCACTAAAATGTGTATATATTATGAAGTGTGAAATGTTTAATATGAGTTATTATCTCATCTGAAATAGACATACTGTTGATATGAGATGTGATCTCAATCAAATTATTTGGCCAGGTTCTGAGCCATAGTCATGAAATAATTCATTTGAGTTAAACATTTATCATTGACCAATGTTTTAGCTATTGCTTATATCATGTTTAGCATGTTTCTACTGGGCGTTGGCTCACCCTATATGGGACATCATTTTCAGGTACGGGTAGCATGCCACCTCCAAGGACGTAGCTTGAGAGGCTTAGTGGCTGGGTCATCTTTTTGATTACATTTTTGTATTACATGTATATCAAGCCAAGGGCTTATTTTGTATAGAGTTAGTACTCTTCCTTTTGTAACCAAGTGTTGACGTGGAAAGCTGTAAGCCTGTAGGGCAATTGCTTTTGTTGTTAACATGTAATACCCTTGTAAGAAATACTCTGATGAAATGTATTTAAGCTTATTCTCTTGTCTAAGCATGTCAATATTGTATGATTTATGGGTTTATTTTGAGGGTGTTACAACTTGGTATCAGAGCGTACTGGGTTTGAATACTTTGGGTACGTGGGAAGTGATTAGTATCACAATGGGTTTGTCTCGCTTGTTAGAGACTTATGTGTAATGTTATGTGCTTATGTGATAACATGTTTATGTGATTATTTGGGTATGAAATTTAGTTTCTAGGATATTGATTGGATCCTTGGGTTTCTATGTGTCTTGTTGGAAAAGCACTTGATCAATGCTGTTTCTAACCGGAACTCTAGCAACGCCTCGGGACTATCATTATTCGGAAATGAAATTCATAAGTGCTTATGTGATTATGTGCTTATGTGGAATGAATTACAGTTGTCCATGTATTAGGATGCGAGTGTTATAGCTTCAGCACATCTGTGAGTGTGCTAATGTCTTCGTTACCGTTATTAGGATGTTAGGACGAGGACGAGGACGAGGTGGTAGGCGTGGTAGGCAGGAGATGCCTATACCGGAGGAGATTCCGGTGCAGCAGGAGGGGTTGGCCAGGCCAATGTGGCCGAGCCAGCAGGTCAGCAGGCTATGGACGCTTTAGCCCGTGGGATAGCAGATGCTTTGAGGGAATCCATGGGCATTCTCAGAGCTGAGAATCTAGCTCAGGCCCAAGTTCAGGCTTAGGTTGTTGATGCAGGGCCTTCCTTTCTGAAGAGGGAGTTCTTCCGGTCTAATCCGGATGAGTTTGTCGGGGATCCGAAGGAACCACTTAAGGTGGACGAGTGGTTAGAACAAATGGCGAAAATGTTTGAGATGCTTGGCATCGAAAACGGAGCATTGAAAGTGACCTTGGCATCTTTCCAGCTTAAGGGGGATGTGGGTCAGTGGTGGAAGTTCATGAGAGGCCGTATTGGTGGCACATGGGAGGCTTTTGTGGATGCTTTCCAGGAGAGGTACTTATCTCCAGTTGTCAGGGAGAAGCTGAGTGATCAGTTTTGCCAGCTCAATTAGCTGAGTTTGTCTGTGGCCGAGTTTGAGGCCACTTTTACTAGTTTGTCCAGGTTTGCACCTGAGCTCGTGGCGTCCGAGGAATGCCGTTGCATTGAGTTTGAGCGGAAGTTGAGGCGCGGGCTCAAGATGAGAGTTGGGGGGTCTATGACTCGAGACTATGGGCGTCTGGTTGATGCTGCAGCCCATATGGAGATCATGATGCAGGAGGAAGATGAAGGATAGAAAGGCTCCAAGAGGAGTCAGGATGGCTAAGGTGATGGCAGGAGACAGAGGGGTTCTAACCCTCAGCAGTCCTAGGGTGCATTTGCTAAATCAACCTTTCCAGTGCCGAGTGCAGGCTCTGGGAGAGGCAGTCAGGGAGACGTGACTTGTTACAAATGTGGTCAGTTGGGCCACAAGTCTCCAGCTTGCCCACAAAAGGGCGGAGGGCAGAGAGCAGCTTCATCTTCGACTCGACCTCAGAGCCAGAGTCGAGGCGAGGTCGGCCACTTTCTTGCTACCCGGTGTGGTCGGTGAGCACCTGAAGAGGTTTTGCCCGCAGCTGAGTGGCATATTTGGTGCATCTGGGCAGAGGCAGAGTTCTTAGCCAGCTCAGTTAGTTTAGGCCTCAAGGGCCAATCAGGGGGCTTCATCGTCCCAGTTTGTGCAGCAGTCTTTTGCTTTGAGAGGTGAGCAGGGAGATCAGGGCCCTCTGAGGCGTGTGTATCTTTATTCTGTCGCAGGACCTAGTACCGGTTCCATCTGTTGTGAGAGGTACCTTCTTGTTTTGCAACTCGGTTGCCAATGTGTTGATTGATATGGGTGCATCTCATTCCTTTATATCTGCTGCATTTGCATCTGTTTTGGGGTTGGAGTTGACGCAGTTAGCATCTCCTATTTGTGTTGTATCACCTGTTGGGGGTGAGTTGATTTTGAAACAAGGGTGTCGGGGCTGTGATATAGAGGTAACAGATCGCTGACTTCCATTTCCTTTTGTAGTTATGCCTATGTCGAGTTTCGATGTTATTTTGGGTATGGACTGGCTATCGTCATACTGGGCTGTTATCGATTGTTACTGCCAGAGGGTCACAGTATGTACCTTGAGCGGGGATTGTTTCCATTTTCTGGGGGATCGGTTTGGTAGTGTGTTGCCACCGGTGTATGATCTGCGAGGGCGGAGTGAGCTTAGTGGTCTTCTCGCTAACCTTTTGAGTAGTGAGTATGATGAGACCGAGATTGAGTTACCGAGAGTGGTTTGTGAGTATTCGGATGTTTTTCCCGAGGATCTTGTCAGTTTGCCACCTCATCGAGAGATAGAGTTCTCTATTGATTTAGCACCCGAGACAGCGCCGATTTCTATGGCACCTTACCGTTTTGCCCCAGCCGAGTTGAGTGAGTTGAAGATTCAACTCCAGGAGTTGCTAGATAAGGGTTTATTTGCCCTAGTGTTTCGCCGTAGGGAGCACCGGCCCTCTTTGCTAAAAAGAAAGATGGTGCCTTGAGACTTTGTATCGATTACCAGAAGTTGAATCGGGCTTCTGTCAAGAATAAGTACCCTATGCCCCATATAGATGATTTGTTTGACTAGTTGAAGGGTTCCCGTTGTTTCTCTAAGATAGACTTGAGATCAGGTTACCCTTAGTTGAGGGTCAAGGAGGAGGATATTCCTAAGACGGCATTCCGTACGTGGTATGGCCATTATGAGTTTCTGGTGATGCCATTTGGGCTCACCAATGCACCAGCAGTCTTTATGGACTTGATGAACCGGATATTCCGGGAATTCTTAGATCGTTTTGTAGTCGTTTTCGTAGACGACATTCTGATTTATTCACATTCTGAGGAGGAGCACGAGGAACACTTGAGAGTGGTGCTTGAGTTGCTTAGGGTCCATAGGCTGTATGGCAAATTTGGGAAGTGTGAGTTCTGGCTAGGGGAAGTCAAGTTCTTAGGCCATGTGGTATCCGGGGAAGGGGTGTCTGTTGATACATCCAAGATTGAGGCAATGCAAGATTGGGCATAGCCTAAGAGTGTGTTTGAGATCTGCAGTTTTCTAGGATTAGCTGGGTATTACCGTTGGTTTGTGAAGGATTTCTCCAGGCTAGCTTCGCTGTTGACTAGATTGATGCGGAAAGGGGTCAAATTTGTATGGAATGAGACTTGTGAAAAGTCGTTCCAAGAGTTGAAAGTTAGACTTACCACCGCTCCCGTGTTGATTATTCCGGAGAGGGGTTTGGGTTATGCGGTTTATTGTGATGCCTCACAAGAGGGTTTGGGTTATGTGTTGATGCAAGAGGGGAAAGAGGTAGCCTATGGTTCACGTCAATTGAAAATACACGAGAAGAATTATCCTACACATGACTTAGAATTAGCAGCCGTGATCTTTTCCTTAAAGATTTGGAGGCACTACCTTTATGGTGAAAGGTTCGAGGTGTTCTCGGACCATAAGAGTTTGAAGTATCTGTTTACACAGAGAGACTTAAATTTGAGGCAGAGAAGATGGATGGAGTTCATTGAGGACTATGACTTTGAGTTGCACTATCACCTGGGAAAGGCCAATGTTGTGGCTGATGCCCTTAGTAGGAAATCCATTAGTGATGTAGCTTGTATAGTCATCTGAGAGTGAGAGATGTTGGGTGCACTTGGGGAGTTTGATTTGCTTCTGGGCGAATCCGTTGAGGCTGCGGCCTTGTTTTCTGTTGTTGCGCAGCCTATACTTGTGATTCGAGTGTTAGAGGCACAGAGAGGTGACCTTGAGATAGAATCCCTTCGAGAGAAGATCTCCAGTGGGAAGGCTGAGAAGGGTTTGTCTGTGTATCCCGACCTGAGTGTGAGATACCGAGACCGATTGTTTGTGCCGGAGTCCTGATGAGAGGAGGTACTCCGAGAGTTTCACCATTCACGCCTTGTGGTGCATCCGGGAGGCACCAAGATGTATCGTGATTTGGGGCGCCAGTTTTGGTAGAGGGACATGAAGAGAGATGTGGTAGTTTTCGTGTCGAAGTGCCTTACTTGTCAACAAGTGAAGGCTGAGCATCAGAGGCCAGCGGGTTTGTTGCAACCCTTGCCTATTACTGAGTGGAAGTGGGAGCATGTCACTATGGACTTCGTTGTAGGTCTTCCGAGGACTCAGTGGGGTAGTGATGCTATTTGGGCGGTTGTAGACCGGTTGGCTAAGTCAGCACACTTTATTCTTATGCGCGTGAGAGATTCGGTAGATCATCTTGCCGACTTGTATATTCAGGACATAGTGAGGTTGAACGGGGTTCCAGTGTCGATCGTCTCTGATAGAGATCCTCGTTTTACTACTAGGTTGTGGCAGAGTTTGCAGAGTGCCTTGGGTACTAGATTGACCTTTAGCACGGCTTATCATCCTCAGACTGACGGGCAGTCCGAGCGTACTATTCAGATCCTTGAGAATATGCTTCGACGTTGTGTCCTTGACTTTAGTAGGACGTGAGAGAGGCACTTGCCCTTGGTGGAGTTTGTCTACAACAACAGTTTCCAGTCTAGTATTGGTATGGCACCGTTTGAGGCCTTGTATGGCCGGCTGTGTAGGTCTCCGATTTGTTGGGCCGAGGTGGGTGATGCACCTTTGCTGAGCCCGGAGTTGGTGAGGGAAATGACAGAGAAAGTTGAGCGTATCCGTAGGAGCCTTGTTACAGCCCAGAGTCGCCAAAAGAGTTATGCCGACCGTAGGAGGAGGCCTTTGGCATTTGAGACGAGTGATCATGTTTTTCTGAAAATATCACCTAGGCAGGGTTTGATGAGGTTTGGGAAGAGTGGGAAGTTGTCCCCTCGATTTATCGGCCCTTTTGAGATCCTTGAAAGGATTGGTGAGGTTGCTTATCGCGTGGCTTTACTGTCGCAATTGTCCGGAGTGCATGACGTGTTTCATGTTAGTATGCTTCGGAAGTATGAGCCAGATCTGTTCCATGTGTTGGATTGGACCGACTTGGAGGTTGACGAGGATATCTCGTATGAGGAGAGACCGGTTCGGGTCTTGGATAGGCAGGAGCAAGTCTTGCGAGGCAAGACCATTCCCTTGGTGAAAGTTTTATGGAAACATCACGGAGTGGAAGAAGCCACTTGGGAACGTGAGTTGGATGTCCATGAAAAATATCCAGACTTGTTTGTTAATGTATAATCATGTATTGAGATTTTGTAATACTGATAGACTTTAAGAGCATTATATATGTCTTAAGTTGTAAAACATTGTATATGTTTTGGTTTATGGAAGTATTTTGAAACTTGCCTTGAAATGGAAGTTTAGTGTAACATTATTGCATATGTTGAATGTATTGTGAAAATGGAAATATATCATGAACGTTAAATATGATATAGAATTGTGGAACATAGTTTTGGAAATTGTTAAATTTCAAGGATTGCATATTTATAATGCATGTTGTGGAAAATGTTGTAAATTGCCTCTTAAAAAGAGATGAGATGACTGGTAATGGGTCAAGTTGTTATATTTTGAAATGTAATGTTGTTGGGAGATGAGAAAACTTGTTTTTGAAAAACTCGTACTTAATTTTGGGGACAAAATTCTTTAAGGGGGGGAGGTTATAGCGATCCCGGTTTCTCTTCCTTTGATTGTTGTATTCCGGACTTAGGTTCCGTGGAGTTGGTGGTTGTATATCTTGTTGTTATCCTTTAATTCCGTATGTTTGAGTTTTAAGATGTATTGGGCGTGTTTTGAACAAGTTGGTTGAGCTTTAGTCCCAATCCTTGTTGCCCAGAATTTTGGTGGTACGCTCGAGCGGGTCCTTTTGCGCTCGAGCGGAGTTTGATTTTTGGTTGTCCGCTCGAACGGGTCTTCTTGCACTTGAGAGGGGTTTACACACTCTCAGCATTTCGTGCCTTTGCAAAACTTCTGCAGGTGTGTTTTTCACGCTCGAGCGGATCTTCTTACGCTCGAGCGGGTCGCGCTTGAGCGGGTATCTTGGCGTTCGAGCGGGTAGTTCATTGTCTGTAAAAGTACTAGAAGGGGGAAATCTACGCTTGAGCGACTTTCCCTTTGCGCTCGAGTGGGTGTGTTTTGTATTTGTGTCTTGGCACTCGAGCGGGTACCTTTCACGCTCGAGCGGGTCCAGTTTTTGTACTTGACGCTCGAGCGTCCTATTCTCCGCTCGAGCGGGTTATACGTATATCAGATATCAGCTGGGTTATTTTAAATCACTTTTCAACTTCCACTCTCTCTTACTTTTCTGAAAGCCATTTTTGAGAGCTTCTCTCACTACTTTCTCCCTTCTCTCTTAGGATTGATCTAGTAGAAGTGATTTTCTACCCTTGGACCTTTGTAAAAAGTGTGGGGATCGTTGAGGGCTACATTTTGATTCGAGAATCTTGGGATTTGGAGCATTTTCAATTTCTTCATCACCTCCATTGAGTCTCATCTCTTGTGGTAGGGATTCCTACTCATCTTTATGAGCTTTGACATGAATATTGAGCTTTTGTATAAAATGGTTTTGGATTTTGGAAGTTAGGGTTTTAAATGTGTAATTTTTAGAAAAAGGGGTTTTGTTTCTTTTGAACCAAAATGTGTATTTGGGTTTCAAAATGAGTATATTGATGTTGTTGATAATATTTGGGCCATTGGGGTCAATATTGAGAAAAAGGGGAAAAATGCCATGTTTGGGTATACGTTTGGGTCATTTGTGTAAATAATGATATTTGTTGGGAATTATGAAATTGAGTCGAATATAATGAAATTGGCTCATAATGAGATGGAACGGTGGAGTTGGATTTTATTAATCCCTCACTTTTGAAAGTATTGATTATATATCTGTTGATGCATTTATTATCTGTTTAGAAATAAATGTTTTGGGCTACCGGTGGAGGGTAGTCTTGATTGTTGTAGACAATGCATGGTGATTAGGCAAACTAAAACTAATCAATTGAGTAAGCCATCGATTATGGCGGTTGATATAATACAGCAAAATTGTGTATTGATTGAGTGAACTTGTATATGATAATTACTTATATATATTGTATTGTGTGGGAGGAGATGGGGGATGTACTCCACGGTTTAGGAGAAGATGGGGGATGGACCTCTAAACCGGATTTTGTTTGATATTGATACAGCACCAAAATGTGTATCATTTGTGAAGTATAGAAGTGTCTTTGTTTGATATTGATACAGCACCAAAATGTGTATCATTTATGAAGTATGAGAGTGTTTTTGATAATTGCTTATATACATTGTATTGTGTGGGAGGAGATGGGGGATGTACTCTACGGTTTAGGGGAAGATGGGGGATGAACCTCTAAATCGGATTTTGTCTGAGATTGATACAGCACTAAAATGTGTATCTATTATAAAGTGTGAAATGTTTAATACGAGTTATTATCTCATCTGAAATAGACATACTGCTGATATGAGATGTGATCTCAATCAAATTATTTGGCCAGGTTCTGAGCCATAGTCATGAAATGATTCATATGAGTTAAACATTTATCATTGGCCAATGTTTTAGTTATTGCTTATATCATGTTTAGCATATCTCTACTGGGCGTTGGCTCACCCTATATGGGACATCATTTTCAGGTACAGGTAGCATGCCACCTCTAAGGATGTAGCTTGAGAGGCTTAGTGGCTGGGTCATCTTTTTGATTACATTTTTGTATTACATGTATATCAAGCCAAGTGCTTATTTTGTATAGAGTTAGTACTCTTCCTTTTGTAACCAAGTGTTGACTTGGAAAGCTGTAAGTCCGTAGGGCAATTGCTTTTGTTGTTAACATGTAATACCCTTGTAAGAAATACTCTGATGAAATGTATTTAAGCTTATTCTCTTGTCTAAGCATGTCAGTATTGTATGATTTATGGATTTATTTTGAGGGCGTTACAAAGACCCCGTGGCTTACCCGTACTAAGGTACCTCCCATTCCTCGGCACAAATCTCCACCATTCATTCTCGCATTTGGCTCACCGTTACGGCCCAGTCTTCAAGCTCTGGCTCGAAACCAAACTCTATGTCGTTATAACCTCACCGTTCCTGGCAAAACAAGTGGTCCGTGACTAGGACATTGTTTTCTCCAACCGTGACCCTCCCATCTCAAATGTCACGCACGTGCCTGTGACATTGTGTGGTCTTCCTACGGTTCCCATCGGCGCAACATGTGTAAAATGTTTGTCGAGAAATGCTTTCGAATAAAGAGCACGAAGCTGTTACAATCTTTGAAGAACCGAGGTTCGCAAGACTGTTACACAAGTGTATAGAAAGTGTGATACCCCTGTTCCGTAGTATGTTAATGGGTCCTTAATACAAGCATGATTATGTGTTAAATATGATTTTGTGTGCCATTATGTGAAAATATGTGGTTTTGAATTTCTATCTGTTCACCGTAGGAATATTTGTTTGATAATCTGTTTTGAAAATTAAATTGAAGGCCTTAACGGCCACAGAACCCGAAATTGATTGCACCATTGTGTTTAGCATAATTTTTAGAGCCTATGGTGAAATTTAATTGAAAATTGATTTGGATCAAATTAAGTTGATTAAATTGGTAAATTAGTGCCCAACTATTTAAAATTATTAATTGTGGCTAGTGGGATTTGTTGTATTGGAGCACTACACCCTCATTTCTCTCATTTAGCTTAATTTGGCTGATGAAAAACTCTAAGAAGAGGGAAAGGGGTCAATTAGAGAGAGAGAAGGTAGAAACTTGTGCAATTTTTGGCTCAAGCTTGGGGATTTGAAGATCTAACTCAAGATTTTGTTGTAGATTATGAGAATTAAGCCTCTTGGTGAGTAATTCATGAATTTTGAATTATCATCTTGTGAATTCAAGTTTGAATGATGGTTAAGAACATGGATTAGTTTGATTATAAGGAAATTTAATTGATTTTGTTGTATTGAGACCCATATGTGCATGCATGTGTATAATTGCTTTGAATATTGCATGTTTGAGCTCAAAGGGTATGATCCATGTAAATTTGTAGTTGAAGCTCATGTTTTGATTACCTTTTCATCATCTAAGTTGAGAGTAAGGGTTATATAGCACATGCATGTACAATTCATGAGAATGTGAGCTTGAATGCATGAATTTGTTATGTTAGAGTGAGTTTGATGGGAGATTGGGGCATGCATGTGATTTATTTGTGAAATTGAAGTTCATTGAGTTGTAAATTGGGGTTTATACCATGTTAGTATAATTATATTTGAGATTTGAGCCATTGCATGCAAGAAATGTTTATTGGAAGGTCGAATTGAGCTCAAAGAACAATTCTGGGTTTTCCAGAATTTTGATGTCCGCTCGAGCGGGGAATATGCCACTCGAGCGAGAAATACGTGCTCCCAGTATTTTTTTGTAGACTTCGTGTCCGCTCGAGCGGGATATTTCACGCTCGAACGGGGAGCTTTTGTAGACATGCATTCCGCTCGAGCGCCCTATTTCATGCTCGAGCGTATTTTTGATGCAACTAGTACTTTTGCAGGCCTCTTGGGTCCGCTCCAGCGGGGAAGTCCACGCTCAAGTGGGGACCTTGTTTTTTGAAATTTTGTTCGCACGTTCTGTGTTTCGTTTTCCGTTCTCTTTTACTTGCAAGCACTCTTAGGCATGTGTTAAGCATTGTAAATGAGTTAAAGAGATATGAATGAAGCCTAAAGAGGAAAATGTGAATTTTGAACGGATTGAATTGTTAGTGACCCTTTTATGTTCATGGCATGTGTCGGGTCGAGTTCCAGGGCGAACCAACCAACCGATCACTATGAGTAATATCGATATTTGAAACTTGTCATTTGCCCAATTGCTTATTTCATTATGAGCCTTATGAGTTTGCCAGTTCGAAGTATGGACAAATGTTTGATATGAATAAAAGAATGGGCCAAAGGCCATTTTGAAAAGAATGAATGGGCTAAAGGCCGTTTTGACATGAATGAATGGGCCAAAGGCCGTATTGACATGAATTAATGGGCCGAAGGCCGTTTTGCAAAGAATGAATGGGCCGAAGGCCGTTTTAAAAAGAATAAATGGGCCGGAGGCCGTTTTGACATGAATGGATGGGCCAGAGGCCAGTTTGTTATCTGAATGGGTCAAAGGCCGTTCTGACGCAAATGAAGAATGAATGGACCAAAGGCCAGTTTGTTTGGAACTGTAGTCACTTGACTTAAATTGTGTATATATATGTTAAATAGAAAAATGAATTTGGCCTAAGGCCGTTTGAAGCATGTTGTTCTACTTACCACTTGTATAACTTCTGTATTTGATATTATTCACTGGGCTATCGCTCACGCTCATTCATGTGTTTGTAGGTGAGCCAAGAGAGGTCCAGACCCAGCCTCAATGAAGTCTGTGTGGAACAACCGAAAGTCAGCCCTTGTGTCTCACGCATGAGACCCATCTTTGTCATTTTGTCATGTATTATATTTTGTCATATTGGCGAGGACTTTGTGTATATCTGTATATAGTTGTGATGGGTTGACTTAGACTCGAATGATCCCGTGTGCGTAACTTTTTGGTACTATGTTTCTGCTGTGAGTTATTAACTCATATATGTATGGTTTGTTTTGATGTGCATATAAGCACGGCTCTATGGACAAAGTTTTAAATTTTTGCTTCCGTTTGGCCCCTTTACTCTGATGAGTTATGTCTGTTTTGGTTTGAGGCCATAGGTAATCTGAGGATTACTGGCCGGTTATGTCCTTAACCCATAGGCGGGTTTGGGTCATGAGAAAAGATTGGCAAGCTTGTTGAAGTTGGGGAGATTGCTTTTTTGACGAAGTTTAATGTTGTTTTGAGCATGTTGTGGGGGAGCACATTTGATATTCAGAGAAGGTTAATAGTTGTGTTGAACCGAGTTTCGAAAGCGGCAATGAAGATGATGTGTAAGATTGGTAGAGAGAGAGAGAGAGAGAGAGACTGAATGAAATGTTTGTTATATTCAGCATCATGTGTACAAGAGTGATGGTTCTCATATATAGAGAAGAGCATCGAAAGGAGAAAGAAACATCATAATGAAAGCTATGCACCATGAAAACATAATAATGAAAGTGTGTGTTAGTGGTGTTCCCTTTACAGCATATACAACATATGAGTATAGTATATCTAATGTATATTATATATATATATATATATATATTAACAGCCCCTCGCAAACTCAAGGAGGGTAGGCATCCACCAAGTTGAGTTTGGAAACAAGATCACTGAAACACCCAAGAGGATGAGCCTTGGTGAAAATATTAGCAGGTTGATCGGCAGAAGCAATAGGAAGAAGATGAACAGTACCAAGGGTAACATGCTATCGAATGAAATGACAATCAATCTTAATATGCTTGGTGCGATCATTAAAAACATCATTGTGAGCAATCTGAATGGCACTCTGATTGTCACAATAGAGAGAGGCAGCACCAGAAGAAGAAACACCCATATCAGCAAGAAGCCAGCGAAGTTCCTAAGTAGTATTAGCAAGAGCTTGGTATTCAGCTTCGGTACTGGAGTGGGCAGTGAGGGATTGTTTCTTGTTATGCCAAGTAAGAAGAGAATCCCCTAATAAGAAACAGAAACCTATGGTGGAGCATCTATTTGTAGGATCCCCAGCCGAATCAGCATCAGAAAAAGCACACAGTTCAAGAGAGGAGGAAGCAGAGTAGTGGAGGCCATGGAACATAGTGCCTTTGAGGTAGCGAAGGATGTGGAGTAGAGCAGTATAATGGGGAGTGCGAGGAGCCGACATGTACTGACTAACAATGTGAACAACATAGGCAATATCAGGATGAGTCACGGTGAGATAGACAAGACTACCGACGAGCTGGCGATAAAGAGTAGCATCTGAGAGGAGTGAGACGAAGTTGACGATCAACTGGAGTAGAGGTAGTTTTACAATCGGTAAGACCAGAACGGGCCAGAAGATCGGATGCATATTTGGCCTGGGACAAATAGGAACCAGTAGAATCATGGGAGACTTCAAGGCCTAAGAAGTAGTTAAGAGTACCAAGGTCCTTCATCTCAAACTGACGGTGGAGAAAACGTTTGAGGTGGAGAATACTAGCTGCATCATTACCAGTGATAATCATATCATCCACATAAAGAAGGAGAAGACTGGTACCATGAGGAGTAGTCTGTATAAATAAAGTAGAGTCATAGGAGCTAGAGGTGAACCCGCAGTCATGAATGGTAGAACTGAACTTAGCAAACCAAGCGCGGGGTGCTTGCTTGAGGCCATAGAGGGCACGCTGTAGTTTGCAAACTTTATGAGGTGGAAAAGTGGACCCAGGTGGAGGTTGCATGTAGACCTCCTCAAGAAGATTACCATTGAGGAAAGCATTTTTGACATCCATCTGAAAGAGCTCCCAGTGGCGAGCAGTAGCAACATCAAGCAAACTGCGAACAAAGGTTAGTTGAGCGATAGGGGAGAAGGTCTCCTCAGAATCAATACCATATTTTTTGTTGAAACCCTTGGCAACAAGACGAGCTTTGTAGCGTTCAATAGAGCCATTAGAATGAGTCTTGATTTTGTAAACCCATTTGCAGCCAATCGTAGTCTTGCCAGGAGGAAGATCAACAAGATCCCAAGTATGAGTTTTGTCCAAAGCCTGGAGTTCATCAGTCATAGCTTGCTGCCAAAGAGGATTAGTACAAGCCTTACGATAGGAGGTAGGTTTATAAGTAGAAAAGGCAGCAGACCCAACAATATAATCATGAAGATGAATAGGTGGTTAAGTTACCCGGTGTGGTCGACCTGTAGGAGGATCGGTGGGAGGAAGAGTCGGTGAAGAAGGAGAAGAACAAGGTGGCTTAATGAGAGGTGAACCTTCAAGGAGAGTAGTCTGGACGAGATCAGGGGTCAACAAGGGCGTCTCGATGAAGGAGGAATCTGTATCAAAGTCATCAAAGAAGAGATCTACGGAAGGATTTGTAAACAGGACATTAGTGGAAAGTGCAGGTAAGTAAAAGGAGGATAGGGAGGAAAACATTTTGTGCTCCCAGAAAACGACATGTCGGGAGATACGAAGACGCTTAGAGAGAGGATCCCAATAGTGAAAGCCTTTATGTTCAATTCCATACCCAAGAAAGTAGCAAAGACGAGAACAAAGTTCAAGCTTGGTGTGTTTATGGAATTGAAGCAGAACAAAGCAGGCAGAGCCAAAAACCTGAAGATTGGTGTATGGAAGGGGAGTCCCATTCAGACGTTGAAAGGGAGTTTGATTATTGGTGATAGGGGTAGGAGCACAATTGATAGTGTAGACAGCAGTAAGGGCAACTTCCCCCCAAAAGTTTTCAGGGCAGGAAGAAGAGAGAAGAAAAGCGCGAGTAGTGTCAAGAATATGCCGATGTTTTTCAAAGACGACCATTTTGTTGGGACGTGCAAAGACAGAACGATGAGGTTGTGTAGCATGACTCAAGAAAATAAAGAAAATATGAATTCCGATATTCCATAGCATTGTTAGAGCGAAAAAGATTGATGGTTTTTGAAAATTGGGTGTGGACCATTTTGGCAAATCTATAATAAAGGTGTTTAAGTTTAGACCGAGTTTTCATGAGAAAAAGCCAAGTAAACCGGGAAAAATCATCAATAAAAACAACAAAATAATGAGATCCCCCCATAGTAGTAGTAGGGGATGGGCCCCAAATATCCGAATGTATAAGATCAAAAGGTGCATGGGAAACTAAAGTACTTTTATTGAATTATAAAGCAGGTTGTTTTGCAAGTTGACAGGGTATACAATCGAAAGTATCTGGAATTACATGACCCAATTGTCCACTTGAAACCAAAGACTTTAAGCGACTAACAGAAATATGCCCTAAGCGACAATGCCAAAGATGAAAAGGAGATAATGAGGAAGCAGATGCAGGAGCAGCGATCTGAGGGGAGTCAGGAACATGAAGGTGAATGAGTTCATAGAGACGTCCGTGCTTACGGCCGATCCCAATAGTCTATCCCGTCTGAGGGTCCTGCACCAAACAATCAGTAGCAGAAAATGTGACAGTTAGATCAAGCTTACATAATTGACCAATAGAAATAAGGTTTAAGGTGAGAGTAGGGATATGATAAACTTGAGGTAAAGATAAAGAATATGTGGAAACAGTACCAACATGACAGACAGACATGAGATAACCATTAGCAGTATGAATTGAGGGGATATGAGCAGATGAAGAGATGAAAGAAAATATAGTAGAACAAGAAGTCATAAGATTACAACAGGCAGAGTCAAAATACCAAGAAGAGTTACCAGGGATCACAGACAAAGCAATAGGAGGAGGTGTACCAGAGGAGGAGAGAAGTTGTATGAACATGGCCTCTACATCAGTTGGAGAAAAGAAAGAGGTAGACGGAGCAGGTGACTCAGAGAAATCCTCAGAGGTAGCAGTAGTAGTGCGATGAGACTGAGTCCCAGAACGATGAGAGCTCCCCCGGGAAGAACCACCGCGAGAGGAGTGGCTAGTGGAGGATGATCGGGATGGATTGCGAAAACAATCCTGTTACAGATGACCAGGACCAAGTTTGTTGCAGTATCGGAAAGATCTGACGGGGCAATTGACCAGGAGATGTGTTGAAGGAAGGCCCCGATTCTGACAATAGAGGCAGGCAGTGGTTTGTTCGGTAAATGATGGCCGGTACTGAGGAGTGGCAAGAACAGAGTCCACATGATGAGTTTGGAGAGTACCAAGACGAGTCTCCTCAGATAGCAGCTCAGAGATAGCTTGTTCAAGAGTGGGCAACGGAAGGCGATGAAGAAGAGAGGCACGCACGGGCTCAAAAGAGAGAGTGAGAGCCATGAGAAAGTGAACCAACCACTGCTGATTATGATAGATAGTAAATAAAGCAGCATCTTCTCGGTGAGGCCATACCAGTTCTGAGAGAGCAAGCTGGTCCTAAACAGAATACATTTGCGAAAGAAAGTCATTAATAGACTGACTGGATTCTTGGCGCATGAGGTGAAGTTGGCTCTGAAGTTGATATTGATGGGCAAGACTAGTTAAGTTTGGTATTGTTCTTTCAAAAAATCCCAGATGTCTTTTGCAGAAGTGGTTACAGAGTCAAGTTGAAAATGACCAAACTAAAGAATGATAGAGGGAACAGAGGTATTTCGAAACCAGGTAATGATCTGGTAGTTCCTACTGTCCCATTCCTCAAGTCGGTCTTCATATGTAGCAACAGTAGTAGCAGTAGCAGTAGTAGCATTAGTGTCTTTCACCTGTTGGGTCACATCTCCAGTGATAATGCGCCAGAGCTTCTTTCCTTTGAGGAAGGAAGACATGGCTTGGGCCCACAGAACATAGTTGGAACCATTGAGAATAACAGAAATTGGATGTGAGGCATCATGACGATCCATAATAATAGTTGAGTAGGGATAAATACATAGGAACAGACCTGTAGGAGCAAAATTAGGTAAAATAGAGTGTACCAGTGAGTTCGGAAGGTCGAAAATAGCTAGGAAAGGTGTGCTGTGCAGTGATGATGTTAGCAGAGGCTAAAATGATGTCAGCGGTGCACGATAGCAGGTTGTAGTGAGGAGCACGATAGCAGGAAGAAGCGTCGCGGCGCATCAGAAGAACTAAGCACACGCTGGCGCACGCATTTGTAGGGCCGAGCATCGATGCTGACGTGAGAGGCAACGGAGGGCGCGTGAAAGCGCGTGTGCGAGTGGCGGCGGAAGCGGAGATGCGTCGAACACAAAGGTGGCGTGTGGAGGTGTGTGACGGCATTTTTGGTGACGGGCTTGGTGCTATTGGAATTGTGAGGTGATTCCGAGCTGTTTGGTGTAGTTCCACGTAATGCAGACTAAGCACCAAAAATGAAAAATGTCAGGAGTGTAGAACTCAGCTCTAATACCATGTAAGATTGGTAGAGAGATAGAGAGAGAGAGAGAGAGAGAGAGAGAGATAGAGAGAGAAAGAGAGAGACTGAATGAAATGTTTGTTATATTCAGTATCATGTTTACAAGAGTGATGGTTCTCATATATAGAGAAGAGCACCGAAAGGAGAAAGAAACATCATAATGAAAGCTACGCACCATGAAAGCATAATAATGAAAGCTACGCACCATGAAAGCATAATAATGAAAGTGTGTGTGTTAGTGGTGTTCCCTTTACAACATATACATCATATGAGTATAGTATATCTAATGTATATTATATATATATATATATATTAACAGTGCTGTTGGGGAAGCCCAACTTGTCTTATTTTTTTCCCGGGCTGGCGAGGTTTGATTTGCAGGGAGTGGAGAGGGAGATGAAGGAAATGGTCGTCGATGTGGAGAGGGTTTTTGATTCTGTGATTGATGCACGGGTGAAAATGGAGGCGGCCAACGACGGTGGGAAGAAGGATTTTTTGCAGATTTTGTTGGAGCTCCAAGGGGAAGATAGTGCGACACCAATTACCGAGACACAAATAAAGGCCTTGTTGATGGTATTTTCTCTCTTTCACAAATATCGTGATTTTATTATTATTTTTTTGTTAATAATCCTTTCGGACTTTGACCCTCTCTATGTTGTTGTTTATTCCTGTAGTTTATCATATATATAGAGGTGCCAAAATCATACCAAACACATGAACTCGTCTAATTATATACATTAAAAATTTATATAAACTCATCAAATCAACACTTTCTACAACTAATTTATATTCTAACTAATTATCATACATTTGCATAATATATAAATAACACTAATTTATATAATATTTTTTAGATATATAACACAAAGTAATTTTACATAATATGTTTTATATATATAACCACTAATTTATAATAAATTTCAGATCTTAAATCTCTGTAACACTCATTTTTACATTGATATTTTATTAGAAGTTAATATATATATATATATATGTATTAACTATAACAGAACGAAAGGATTTGGTTGACGAATTATAAATTTTAAAGTTTAAACTGCAATTAGCAATTAGAGCAGTACAAATTAATACGAATCGATACGATTTTAACGAATTGGGCCACATTTTACACGCCCTACCCCCACTCACTTTGATCAATCAAAAACTTTTTCACACCAGGACAAACGCCATCCCCTGCTTTCCATCACATCCCATTACCCTTCTAATAATTAATTACTTGCACGCCAGTAACTAACTAACTATAACTCTCTCTTTCTCTCTCTCTCTCTCTCTCTATTTAGTTTTCTCGTTGATTTTGGTTTTGTTGCTCATCTCCAACTCGATAAAATCCTTCAGGAAGATGTCTTCTCTATCACCAAAATCAATCTGCAATTTCTGTCCCATTAACAAGGTTTCTTTTGCTTCAGCCAAAATGAGTCTATACTCATCTTCCTTATCTTCATCTTGCTGATCCATCTCCTCATCAGATTCCACCAACTTGTTAGGGGTATTTTGATAATTATATCACTTATAGAACTCATTAGAATATAAAAAAATAATTTAGATTAAGTGAAATATAAGTAAGTGACAAAATATTTATGAATAAATGCCCTAAAATTTAAGGATGAAACGTTTTTAAACACATTATTGTTTTGGGTAAATGCATTCTCAAACTGCCAATTAAGAAATACTTGCAGTAATAGATTTGTTTCAACAATAGAAACCAATACATCTAAATTAATGAAACTCACAATCCATGAACTTAAAATTGTGCTTGCAAATGTTTACAACAGGACATTGTAGTGGGGGGGGGGGGGGGACAGACACTACAGCCACCATGGTGGAGTGGGTGATGACGGAGATCATGCATAACCCAGAGATAATGAAAAAAGTCCAAGAAGAATTATTAGACATTGTGGGAATGAACAACATTGTTGAAGAGTCCCATTTGCCCAAATTACTCTACTTAGATGCGGTCGTGAAGGAAACATTTCGATTACACCCTGCACTCCCTCTCTTAGTCCCCCGGTGTTCTAGCCAATCTTGCGTAGTTGGCGGATACACCATCCCAAAGGGCACTAGGGTGTTTTTGAACGTTTGGACAATCCAAAGGGACCATAACTTTTGGGACAATCCATCAAAGTTTAGGCCGGAGAGGTTCTTGGGTGACGACAACAAATGGGACTACACCAGCAACAATTTTCAGTATCTTCCATTTGGATCAGGGAGGAGAGTATGTGCTGGCATTCCTCTTGCAGAGAAAATGGTGATGTATGTGTTGGCTTCACTTTTCCATTAATTCAATTGGCACTTGCCAGAGGGTGAAGAGCTTGATCTTTCAGAGAAGTTTGGGATTGTTATCAAGAAAGAGACACCCTTGATTGCCATCCCCAGACAAAGGTCATCTGACTTGAACTTTTATGCATAAAAGAGCACATAAATTGGTGTAGTGGAAAAACACCAGACCTTATGGAATCAATCAGGTTGTAGACCGTGGTTGATTTTGGGATCTCTTCTCCCTTATCCTAAGAAGAAGAAGAAGGAGAAGAAGAAGAATATAATGTATCTTGATTATTGAAATAAAAAGGGAGTATTACAATTTAGGATGTACTTTGTAAAATTATCAAATATTAATGAAAAAAATTATAATTGTAACGCCCTCAAAATAATACATAAATCAATCATTCACAAGTTCCAAAATCATAGAGGAAACATTATATTTACATTCATCAGGGTGTTCTTTACAAAAGATGTTATATGTTAATAAACAAAATGAATATCCTACGGGCTTACACCTTCCCAAGTAGACACTTGATTACAACAAAAGAGGGTCAAAAGCCCTTGGCTCAGAAATAAAACATATAACACAAAATAAAACAACCAAAACAGAGACTTCAGCCCCGAGACCTTCCAAGCTATGACCTTGGAGGCGGCATGTCACCTGTACCTAAAAATGGTGTTCCAAGTAAGGTGAGCCAAAGCCCAGTAGAGATATGTTAAATAGAACATGAGAATTAACTAAAACATTAGCATCTGATAAATGTTTAACACATGTAGACCAATTTGCACCACTTCCATAATCCTTCAACATTGACATTTATGTTTCAATCCGCTTTCATTTCTACTTCTAATTCCATTCATTAACATGGCTTGTTTATCCAAACAATTCACATGAGACTACAACTCATATAACAACATTTCTATCATATAAAGCATTCATACACTTCAATTCATTTGCCATTTTACGGAATTACGTTTGAGGGAACTGGCATCCAAATATAAACAAGATTTCGGGAATTTTACCCAAGACACTCCGACCAACTTAATTATCTATGGAGTCCATCTCCTATCTCCTCCCAAACATTGGAGTACATCCCCTATTTCCTCCCAAACAAATATACATATACAATGTATTTAAACACGGTGTCATATACAATGACCAAACAACCACATATTCAATATGGTAATCCGTCCGTCATATTCAACGACTTAGTTCAATTGATTAGTCTCAGTTTACCTAATCATCATGCATTTTCTGCAACAATCATGGATATTCTCCACCGATAGCTCAAAATAGATATATCTAAACAGATACGTAAATTTCTCAACAGATAATTTATCATCTTTTCCATAGGTGAGTGATTCATTATTCCAACTATACCATTCAATCATAATATTTCCCAATTTCATAGTTTCACATTCATTTTCATTATTTAAACAAAATGATTTGTTTAGTCCAAATTAGGGCATTTCCTCCAATTTTCCCAAATATTGCACCCATGGCCAAATTCCTTCTATATCATACAAACAAACCTCCTTTTTAAGATCTCATATACATATGGCACCCAAAATGGAAAACCCTCTTTCATAAATTTCAACTTCAAACCCTAACCGAATTCAAACTCCCCATTTATACAAAATAACTAATGCTTATGTCAAAACTCATATCTCAAAAGAGAAGCCCAAAGGAGAAGAAGAGGAAAACTCAAGATGCTCCAAATCTAAGAATTTTCGAATCAAAACGAAGCCCGCGCAATCCTCTAGCTTTCTTACAAAGGGACTAGGGTAGAAAACCTCTAGAACAAGGGGTATTTGTAGAGAGAGAGAGTGGGTGTAGAGAGAGAGGCTGCTGATTTTAGGGTTTGGAATGAAAAGAAGATGAAAAACTGATTTGGAAACCCGCTGCTGCGATCTGATATAAATAGGTCTCGCTTGAGCGAAGGAGTGGTCGCTCGAGCGACCAGACACAAACGGACCTCGTTCGAGAGCAAGAAGCGTCGCTCGAGCGAAAAATGGGAAGCTTTAGGTCTGCAACCCAGACGCACACTCGAGCGCAAGAGTTCTCGCTCGAGTGAAGGAACACAAAATATAGAGCTCGCTCGCTTGAGTGCAAGAAGCATCGCTCGGGCGAAGAATACCAACCTTTAGGTTTTTCAAAGACGCAGACGTACGCTCGAGTGTAAGAGTTCTCGCTCGAGCGAAGGAACAAATAACACAGACCTCGCTCGAGCGTAAGAAAGCTCGCTCGAGTGGAAGCTGCGTCTGAAAAGAAATCTAAAGACCCTCAAAACTCGCTCGAGTGTAAGAACCTTCGCTTGAGTGAAGAAGCAAATACCCAAGGTTCGCTCTGTAGACGTGCCCCGAGGGCTTCCGTGCTACAGTTCGGACTCAAATGTCACGGTTCTTAATCTGATCTCACAATGTGCGATGTGAGATTGATAAATCACCAAAGAGTCTAAATTTGGCAAATCGTTTTGGAAAACTGATTTTTGTAAAGAAGTGCCAAACATGGACTACTTTGCCAAATACAGAGTCGCCACCTAAATGTTTTATTTTTTAGGGAATTTAGGAAACCCTGACTCGTTGCCTAAGGCCATGTGTCCGTTATCACCAAAGTTGCCTCGGTTCGGGAACTTGGGTACGATTGGGGAAGGTCATCTATGAGCACCCCCGCTCGCCCGATCAAAGATCGGCCTGTACTAAACATGATATTTTGTTTTTGAAAACACATGTGTTCTTATTCTGGTTTTTGACAACACATGATATTTTGTTTTTGAAAACACATGTTTTTGTTTTTGAAAACATGATATTTTGTTTTTGAAAACACATGTTTTTGAAAACACATGTTCTTATTCTGGTTTTTGACAAAATGTGAGCCTCAGAGCATCGTAGAAACTTTATTTCAAAAATATTTTGAAAAAGAGGGTTTTAAGATCTAAAATCTTTTTGGTCCAAAGTGGGGTGTGGGGTTTGGATTTTACTCTCCTTGCTTGAGAAATCGAACCTTTGCATAGCATAGCTTGCATCACTAAGTAAGCCATCAGTAGTGCCTAAGTCTTAAGGGCGGTCAAAAATGGGGTATCTACAGTTGCCCCTCTTTGACAGAGCTCGAAAGTCATGAAATGACGTGAGTGAATGTCAAAGCCTAGAGACGACTCATTTTTGACAAGGTCGAAGACTTGGACAAACAAACAAAATATAGATAAATAAATGGTTGCGCCCACAGGTTGCCTACGTATCCCTTTGCAAGGAATCAAACCAGCGTAGTTCAGGGGCAGGATGCAAAATAATATGCAATATTACGAAACAATGTAATAATATACAATGTATTTGAAACCACAAGCAGTGCAAAACCACACAAATATCATAAAGGGATGGAGATGCAAAATCAAACTATGTATAACATAGAAAAGGTGCCAGAGCGCTCTAACTACAATTCTCTTAGTGGAATAGGTGCATGCACAGACAGAACTATGTGTTTCGCAGAAAGAATACAAGTAATTGGGTGGCATGATATAAGTGAGGAATGATCTGCTAAGAAAAGATCGTGATCCTACATGCTGAATGCAACGAAACAAAATGCGATGCAATGGATGAAGTGAATAAGGCGCGCAGCCAAACCATGTTTCTACCTAGCAAAGGTATGGACATAAAACAGACCACGTTTAACACAGAAAAGGTGCCGATACCCTCAGACCAAAATTCTTTTAGTAGAATAGGCGAGTACACATAATCATAGAACCATGCTCTAACGTGAAAAGTATGGGCACATGCCAGACTAAGCTTAACATGGAAAGGATGTAGGCGATACAATGGATATGTAGTAGATGCATGCGATAGATGCTATATGCGATGCAATGTAGTTGCTAAAATGTAATGTAATAGCTAAGAAGTGAAGGTACCTTACAGGGGCAATTGGCAATGACTTACCTCGGCAATGTCTTACCTCATGCTGATATGGGAATCTTCCCCTTCTTCTCGGTTGAACCATAGGTGCTACTTTTCTCCCTGACTATGGTCACAGCTTTCCCTATTCTCCAACAGGGTGACAGACTAGGTTGGTTCAGTATCCAGAATTGAGGTGCGCACACGCTATCTCAACCTATTGGGCTTCCATACAGATTTCAAGCCGAGGATACATCCCTGGGTATTTAAACCAGACTTTAGTCTCGAAAATCCCGAACCTTTGCGTTCTAGGCATGAGCCATTCGAACTCTAGTTTCCACCGTCTCAGTTGATCTCCTAGGAACTCACCAAGAACACAGTGTGTGGCTATACCAGACCACCGGAAGTCGTTCGAGCACGACAAACACCAAAGGAATTGCACCTTTAGAGGATTTAAGGTTTCCTAGACCATAGAGTGCACAAGACAGTGCGAAGTAGAGATGGAGGATTTAAGGTCTCCTAGATCGGGCGATAAAACAAATATGATGCAATGGATGTAACAGATAGAGCAGTAGATGCAAAAGAGGTAACGTACTCCAACCACGCTGGAATCGTGAGAGGAGGAAAAATAAATCCCAAACACGCCGAAATCGTGTGAGGAAAGGAACACTCAAACCACGCTGAAATCGTGAGAAGAGGTCCGAAGACAAACCGCCCAAGTGCGCGCACGACGCAACCAGAGATGAAATCCCAACACGCTGGAATCGTGTGAGGAAAAGAACACTCTAACCACGCTGAAATCGTGAGAAGAGACCAAAAAACAAACTGCCCAGGTACGCGCACAACGCAACCTGAGACAAATTCCAAACACGCTGAAATCGTATGAGGAAAGGGACACTCTAACCACGCCGAAATCGTGAGAAGAGGTTCGAAAAACCGCTCGGGCTACACTAAGAATCAAAAATCGTACGAGATTACGTTTCACGCATCTTGAGATACTTTAATCACGCTGAAATCGTGAGAAGAGGAAAACAAATTCCAAACACGTTGAAATCGTGTGAGGAAGGGCACACTCTAACCACGCTGAAATCGTGAGAAGAGGTCAGAAACCATTCGGGCTCGCGCTTCACGCGTCGCGAGATACAACCCGCCCAGGGCTGTGCTTCACGCGTCCAGAGATAAATTCCAAACACGCTGAAATCGTGAGAGGAAAGGAACACTCTAACCACGCTGAAATCGTGAGAAGAGGAAAACAAATTCCAAACATGTTGAAATCGTATGAGGAAGGGCACACTCTAACCACGCTGAAATCGTGAAAAGAGGTCAAAAACTGCTCGGGCTCACGTTTTACGCGTCCCGAGATACAACCCACCCAGGGCCACGCTTCACGCGTCCTGATATAAATTCCAAACACGCTGAAATCGTGAGAGGAAAGGAACACTCTAACCACGCTGAAATCGTGAGAAGAGGAAAACAAATTCCAAACACGTTGAAATCATGTGAGGAAAGGCACACTCTAACCACGCCAAAATCGTGAGAAGAGGTCAAACCGCTTAGGCTTGTGCTTTACGCGTCCCGAGATACAACCCGCCCAGGGCCGCGCTTCACGCATCCTGAGATAAATTCCAAACACATTGAAATCATGAGAGGAAAGGAACACTCTAACCACGCTGAAATCATGAGAAGAGGAAAACAAATTCCAAACACGCTGAAATCGTGTGAGGAAGGGCACACTCTAACCACGCCGAAATCGTGAGAAGAGGTCAAACCGCTCGGGCTCGCGCTTCACGCTTCCTGAGATACAACCCGCACAGGGCCGCACTGCACACGTCCTGAGATAAAAGAAATAGGTACAAGACTGTACCACAAATACACAATTGTAATGAAATTGTGTGCTAGATACACAAAGTGAATGAGTGTGATAGATGCTAGTGCGACGGTGCATAACAATGCACATGATACATGCATAGCAATGCAGGTGAAAAGGTGCATGACAATGCACGTGAGACATACATAGCAATGCAAGTAAAGTGTGTATAACAATGCAACTGAAAGGGTGCATAACAATGCAAGTGGAGTGTGCATAACAATGCAAGTAGAGTGTGCATAACAATGCAACTGAAGTGTGCATAACAATGCAACTGGAATGTGCATAACAATGCAACTGGAACATGCATAACAATGCAACTAAAACGTGCATAACAATGCAAATGAAGGTGCGTGACAACGCAAGTGAAAAGGTGCATGACAATGCACGTGAGACATGTATAGCAAGGCAAGTGCAAGAAATGTATACTCTATGCAACATTAAGATGCGCATTTCATGCCAGGGTGACAAGTGCACATTCTATGCAAGCAAGTTTAAAACGTGTTCTACGTAATGTACATACTCTATGCAAAAGGATCAACGACGTACATCCAATGTAGCGTGTATATTCTATGCGACAACAAGAATAAGTATAGTACAAGATGCATTTATGCAATATGTGTGATGATATGATACATGTTACAAGCAATGTAGAGCATGATGTCTATAGAATGCAATAAGCAAACAAAGCGGTGCTTTAGAAAGCACCTCATGGGGTGAGTGGCGATGAACCGCTCTACTCTGATGGGGATCTCCCCTTGTGTTCCTCGAACTCCTCTTACCTTCAATTCATAGTATAAAGGTTTTGATATGTTGACAAGGATTCTTCACGTAGAACACTTTGGATGCCATCTTTCTTTCTGACCATATTCGCAACTTTCCCTATTCTTCAACGGGGTGACAGACTAGGTTGGTTCAATATCCAGAATTGAGGTGCATACACATTCTATCTCAACCTATGGGGCTTCCATACAGATTTCAAGCCGGGGATACACCCCTGGGTATTTAAACCAGACTTTAGTCTCGGAAATTCCAAACCTTTGCGTTCCAGGCATCAGCCATTTGAACTCTAGTTTCCACCATCGCAATTGGTCTCCTAGGAACTCATTGCAAACACAGCCAAGATGCCCCTAGTAGGGAATGATACTCAGGGAGAGCACTTCTGATCGCCATTTTGGCTCGAAGCAAACTTGATCTTGAGCTTGAGGTAGAGGCACATTCATATTTCGGAGTATTGACAAGACCTGAGGAGGTACACACAGAAAGCAATCTCGAAACTTACTAAAGTTAAAACAAACTCAGATGCCCGACATTTTCCCTCTTTTCTTTTGCTTTGCAGTCTGGAACCTATATAGCTTCAGGTAGGTCCTGGTTTTACTGTTCTCACATGACTTGGGTTGAACCCTGCAGTTTTATGAAAGAACAAATTTTGTTTTGCACAAATGTGGAGAACGGCACAGCACTCCAAGCACAAAACGATTTTATTTTGAAATTGAGAAAAAGGTTCTTAACTGGGTATTGAGCCTACGACTGACCACAGCAAAAATGACTCAACAACAGAAAATAAAGGTAAAATAACCTAAACACATCTATTGATGCTCAAAATGACTTAAAACAAGAATCGAGACAAACAAAAACACAACAAAACACAAGACTCAAATGTGCATAGGGAGCCTGTTTCTCCGAGTATTATTTCCCACCATTCCTTATTTGTGATTCTCACATCCCAGGCCCTCAGGCTCTGTTTTTCTGAAAAGCCCTTTTCTCACTTTTTCTCTCAAGACATCTCTATTCTTCAATCTCTCATTTTTTATCCCTCCCTTGGGTGGTTGATGGATAAACAGGAAGTTGTGGGCTCGTGCCCCTAGCATTTCGCTAGATTTTTCTTCTTTCATTCACAGCTAGTGAGTTCCTCCTACAGAGGGGGTTGCGCTACAATTGGGTGTGTAGCAAATCTGCAGCTGACATCGGTTGATGACGTCCTTGGCCAGTTCGGATGTGACCAGACCTTTTCGAATAAGGGAGTGGAATATCCCGCTCCTTTTTTTTCACCGTTTCAGACTTGACTTGATACCTTGTCGCCGGAGGATGAGAGAGCTTTCCCTTTGTCGCTTGGTTTCAGCTTGTGCTTTTTTTAAGGTGTAGAGTGCCCTTTCTGGCAAGTATGTTGACAATGGGGGAAAGACAGAACACCTGACTCAACTGTGCCCTTAGTTCATCATTTTGACCATTTTTTGTTTTGGTTTTCTACTAAAACAATTTTGACCAACATGAGAGTTAGATTAACATGCTTGTTCGATTTTATAATTTGAAATCATGCAAGTTAGATTATGAGCACTGAAAATTTTCTTTTTTTGGTCCAAGAAAATGGTCCAGTTTTGGGAAAAAAAATGGAGTAATTTTCGAGAAAATTAGTCAACTTCATTAAAAATTCTCAAAAACTATTTTTGCAAATGGCCACTGCTCGACCAGCACGGAACCTACTCTTGAGATGCACAACCTCAGATTCAAAACAATGAAAAATTGCCCCTTGGCTAAAGGGCACTGCACGGCAACGAAAAGTTGCCCCTTGTCTGAATGGCACCACAGCGCACTGTATGGCAACGGAAAGTTGCCCCTTGTTTGAATAGCACCGCAACACACTATAACCAGTTCTCATAGTGAAGGTCGCAACCGAACTCTTGGATACAGAAATGACAAAGATGACCCGTTCAATCTCATGGACAGGACAGTTGAATTTGAAGTGTTTATGGCTGGACTTCAGAATGAAGTTGCCTACGTAACCCAAACATGGGAATCAAGCCTGACGTAGTTCTGGGTTAAGGTACACTCGGGTATTAACCTCTCCTTTTGCGCTCTAACTTTTACCAAGGCCGCCCTTTCGGGTTTTCAACCTTGTGAGCTCTGTTTTTCTTTTCTTTTTTTCATCTTTCATTTTCTTTTTTTGATTTCTTCATTTTTGTTCTTTTCTTTTCTTTTTTCATTCTTTGCATTCTTTGCATTTTTGCTCTTTTCTTTGCTCTAACTTTTGCCTGGGTCGCCCTTCTGGGTTTTCGGCCCAGTGAGCCTCTCAAGGGTAAAAGTGTAGCTCGTCCATGCCAAATGCTTTTAGGATCTCGAAGCCATCCGAATCTAGGAGAGTGGCTGCTGTTCGCTGATGATGTAGAAGTCCATCCAACCGGGTCTGAATTGCCCCCAGTGTTGTGGATAGGAACTCAACTGGCCTTCAACAATACTTTTTTCTTTCTTCCCTTTTGGGATTTGGCATTCTTGCCGATCTTCGTTAGCTTGAGAAATGTCCCAATTTTTTACTCTTCGAGCACATCTGACATTTTTTGCCCCTAGTTCAAGGGCTGCGTCTGATCTAGCTTTGCAAGCTTCTTTTGATGACATTTGATCTTCTTGATTTGACTTTCTTTGCCCCTAGTTCGAGGGCTGCTTCAAATCTAGCCATACAAGCCTTACTTTGTGGTTGACCGTTGAACATTCTGAATCCAAGTTCAAGGTTTGAAAGCAAAAGAGGACAAGTCTTGAGGCTGAGAGCGATCCTATGTTGCACAATCTCAAGAGCGATTCCACACAGGTCTTCACAGGACCGGGCAAAACATTTTTTGAAATCTTTTATGAAAGCGACTAGTCGCTCGCGCTGAAGACAATGTAGAACCAATCTAGATCAAGCCAGGATCCTTCTCAATACTCACATTAACAAACATGATTTTATTCATTAAGGGCTTAGCACGCCTATCTTTATCTCAATTGATCAATTTTTTTTACAAATCCCAAGGAATTCCTTCCTCTTTGTTTTCACCACAGTGTTCAAAAATTTTGAAAAACTTAGGTCAATGCAATGATTTCAAGGCACAAAAAAGTAGGTGAAAAGCACTGTTGTTTCATTCAGATCTCTGGCACAACTACCTCCAAGGCAGAAACAAACTCAAAAGTGCGAAAATCACTGCTGTTTCATTCAGCTCTTCTAGCGCAACTGGCTCTAAGACAGAAACAGACTCAAAAGAAAGAATGTAAAAGAGAAACACAAAACAGGCAAGTGATGCCCAAGGTAACACCCCTGAAATCACCCGACTCTAACACAATAGGACTGACTCGATGCAACAAGACAGACCCAACTGACTCAGTACAAAAGATTGACTCAATACTACATAACAAGACTGACCCAATACCCAAGTCAGAAAGTACAAAAACTAGCATTTGCAAATTGCTCAAAACAGTGCGTGCCATACGCCACATCCGGAGTAAACTGGGTGCCATCCGCAGGTGGTTCATCCCCTGATCACATAATCACATTATCCCCCAAGTTCACTGACCCAGTGCCGATAGACTTTGCAGGACCTAGCGCGACGATGACCTTGTTCTCAATCAGATCTTGTATTTCATGGCGAAGACGGTAACAACTATCAGTGCCATGGCCGACTTGTTGATGGAAGGCACAGTACTTGGCCGGATCATGGGAGGGGGGAGTTTATCTGGCAGTGGCCGCAGCTCCAGGGGTTTCAGATCCCCATTTCTAATCAGGACCCTCAAGGCCATTGATAGAGACATGTACAGTGGGATGAACACCCTCTGGCCCCAAGGTGGGTGTTTTGAGGTTTGTGGAGTTTTGCTGGATGTACCAGCAAAGGGATTGGCAGGTGCTGACTGGGTTTGCCAATCTCTTCTGAGTGCAGGATTAGAGCTGAAAGGAACGTTTCTGGTACGACGGCCCTTGTCTCGGCTTGCCCCTTGATTCAAACTGCCTCCAACTTGAGTGGCGAAAGTGTCATCCACAGTCTTTGCAACAACTATGAGCACTTGTCGCTTGTTCAAATTTCTTCGCTTTCAAAGCCTCAACAAATTTCACAGAAGGTGTTCATAGGGATCAATGCCTGCCCTTACCTTGATCTTACCACTTGCCTCAACTTGGCCAAAGGATTGGGTCTCTATATCAGAACAAAGCCCGGTTGTCACTGACATGCCACCACCTAGATCTGAGATGGATTCGAGTTGACCCTTTTCAATTGTAGCTCGCCCCAAGATCACGGGGCCTTTTGGGCTGAAACTTTTGGCCTGTGATGTGGTCGATAACGGAGCCAATATCCCGAAGGCCAGATCAGCCACAGTTCTCTAAAGATCTTCAATCATTCTCATTAGCTCAGACGTAGTGGGTTCATAGGTTTGAGATGATTGGGGTTCAGGTGCATTCATCATGCATGAGTCCATGCTTTATGGAATGGACACCTCAGGCTTGGGTAAATGGGCTGGGGTGATATATATACTGGGGTCATAGGTGGACGACAGTATATGGATGAGGTTGAGATGTAGAGGTGACGGGTCAGTACTATCCGGAGGTCCTTTTGGTGGAGCTAAGGTCTTTTCGTCAATAAGATCCTGAATCTTATGACAGAGGCGGATGCAACGGTTCGTATCATGACTGTGCTGTTGATGATAGGCACAGTATTTAGCTGGGTCATATCTTGGTGGAAGAGGATTTGGAAGGGGTTGGGGTTCTAGGAGTTCTAGGTGCCCTTCTTCTCGCAGCTTTTTCAAAGCTTGAGAGAGACTCATGTAAAGAGGATGGAATTTCGGGCTTGGGGCCGAGTTGAAGTGGCGGATTTTTGGCCATTGAGGGAAGTGGTGATAAAGTCTACTTCTAAGCATTTCACAGCCGCGCTACCATCAGTAGTAGCATTGGAACTGCGAGCAACATTCTTTGTCAAAGGCTCATTATCTTCCACAAAGATTCCTTGTCTGATGGCATCCTCGATTTGAACCCCCATTTCATGAAGGGCTGGAAAGGTAAACAGAGGTAGAACGACCATCTTTTGCAGCAACTTGCCATGCAGATTCCAAACAATCATCCCGATCTGATCTTTGTCAAAAGGCCTTGTAGTCATCATTGAGGCCTTTTCTCTCCATCTCGTCACGAACTCTGAGAAACCCTCTTTTGGCTCTTGGCGGGTGACTTTGAGATCACGAGTTGTGACCTCGATCTGTGTGTTATAGGAGTATTGAGCAATAAAGGCCTCAAACTTTTTCCAGCCTATTTCACGTAGTCCTTCAATTTCGTGATACCATTGTAGCTATCCTGCATATGGTTCGACCGAAGAGACAACTTCTAGGTGGTCAAACCCATTGGCCTCAAGATATCAGAAAAAAGGTGGAGGTGCACCATTGGGTCTCCAGGGCCATCAAAGTAGTCGGTACAAGACATTGTAAACCGCCCTAAGGTAATTGCGTATTCAAGATACCCGCCCTCTAAATTGGGGATGCAGTTCACTCATTGTGCTCGCTTGAATAACTTCTCCAGTTTATTGATCTTAAGTGCAGTTGGGTCAACCTCACATTCAAAGGGAGCTCCGCTGTGATGGACAGGAGCTTGAGAGGCCTGTGCTGGGATTGGCTTCGTCGGATTGCCTTGAGTCTTTTGGACATTAGCAGTATGGGCAGTGGCTCTGGGTGTCGGGTTACCAGTGCGAGGTGCATGAGATGTAGAAACCGCAGCCGCCGGTGGTTGTTGTTGTAGCCGTTATCACTCGCCCGACGAGCCACGACTTCACCGACGAGCCGCGTGACTTTAGTTTGACGAATCAAGGCCCCGTCAGAGTGCCTCGATTGTTTGTTGCAGTACCGTGATCTGCTCTTCCATACTAGCCGGAGGATACCGAGCCATGGGAATGGGTGATTGATCTCGGCCGAAATAATGCGCATAACCGTTTCGCACTGCATTAGACCCGTGAACTGAGGTGATCGTTGTAGAAACTTTAATGTTGAATTCTGCCTGAACCTCCTTCGTCTTGTAACCGGTGGGGATGAGGCAAACACAGGTTGTTTCTAAACCAATTTTGACCTGACAAAGTCTATCGATACAAGTGCGGTGTACTCGGGGGATATTGGAGCTTTCTGAAGCTATGGTTCCAAGACTACCTTGCAAAAGAGAAAACAGACAACATCTCAGCCAGATTTTACTGAATAAATCGAAAGACAAATTAATGATCGCACTCTCTACTAAATTCTGCCCATAAATTGATACCCTCAGGTAAAACTGATTCCCCCAAATACTGATGCCCTCAGGCCTGATACCCTAACTTGTAAACTGATACATGCATTCCTGTAGAGACACACTCTAAAAGCACATAACAAGCAAGTGAGAGCCAAAAACACCCCAATGTTGGGGTAGGGTTTCCCTATCCTATCTCGTCAGGACCTAGGGTTTCAGTACGCACATAGCGGTTTCAAACAACCTACAATCGGGTAAACAACCTGTCCTAGTTTGGAATAGTCACTACAGATTCCGATATGCACTAGGTCGAATGGTCAAAAAGGGTGCCCTGGCAAAAACCAAGCTTTGTGTTCCCATTGTGGTAGAGCCCGCAACCGGTCAGCCTTATGGCACGCTTCTCAAAGCAAGCCTCCGATAAACCGTTCAAGAATAGCATACGGCATACACGGTGTCCTAGGCGCACCAATGCAAATGTAATGCAAAAAAACACATAAGTGTAATCGAAACAAGATATCATGAGTTCGAGTCAAAGCGGAGTCGCCAGAATCGAGGGCTTCCGCTCTATACGTTTGACTCAAATGTCACGGTTCTTAATCTGATCTCACAATGTGTGATGTGAGATTGATAAATCACCAAAGAGTCCAAATCCAACAAATCGTTTTGGAAAACTAATTTTTGTAAAGAAGTGCCAAACATGGACTGCTTTGCCAGAAACAGAGTCGTCACCTAAATGTTTTATTTTTGGGGGAATTTAGGAAACCCTGACTCGTTGCCTAAGGCCACGTGTCTGTCATCACCAAAGTTGCCTCGGCTCGGGAACTTAGGTATGATTGGGGAAGGTCATCTATGAGCACCCCCTCTCGCCCAATCAAAGATCGGCCTGTACTAAACATGATATTTTGTTTTTGAAAACACATGTGTTCTTATTCTGGTTATTAGCCTAGAATTACTATGTGATGCGCACAACACACAAGTATAGACTAGATCGACAAAATTGGAACAAAATATCTCATGTTTGTTTGAAAATGGTTTGAAGGTGCTACTCACAAGTAGGCTAAGACGTGGATTTGCCACCCTCAGATGGACTTAGAAAACATGATTTTGCCGCTCTCAAGTGGGCTTAAAACTCGTATTTCGATGAATTGTCCCAATTCAAGCAATCTAACCTTCACCCACAGGCATTTAGGCAGTTATATCAATTAAGCAAATAGCCTCATGATAAGCATGCTATCATGGCAACACTCACACTCATGCAAGATGCTAAAGCATAAACACTTACAGTGTACTCCGAGCCAAAACGACAACTAGTTAGTAATCAATGCATGATCCTAGCTATGTTAAGAATGCTTAATGCAACACATGCAAAGTGCAAATAGAAATAGGCTCGGCTATTCTAAGATGGCATATGAAATGCAACTTGATAACATGTATTCAAATCGGTATTGAAATACAATGTAGTTAGCATGATGCGCCGAGCCCGGTGTATGCAAGACAAATGAATGAATGCAAACATGCAGAGCATAAGTATGCTAATTGAAACATGCCCTAGAACTAACCATCAAAAGTAGGTAAGTAAAAGGGAGAAAGACATGGGGTTGGAAGACATTCACACACTCACGCACACTTATTACAAGTTTGCCCTCTCGACAGAGGGTCCGAATAAATAATACAAATTGACTAATTAACTAACACTAGCTAATTAATTATTACACAACACTTAACTAATTAAACAAATTAATTAAGCTACTAAAGCAGTAAAGAGGCCTCGGGAAGAGGGACAAGTGCATGCATGCTCGGTTCCGCTCAGAAATCCATCGCCATGCTACATGTTACCTTTGTTTACACTGCTCTGCACCTCTGAAAATTGCACCAGTCTGAGGGATGCTCCTGAATCACTCCCTGAGTGTTGTGGGAGGTCACCGGCCAAGATACATGGTCACTGGCCATGAGGAACTAGTCATCGACCATTTATGGGGACATCGGCCAACAATGTATAGCCGATCGGCACTAAAAGTAGCCGACCGGCCATCTCTTCCTGCAGAATCCTGTTTTCCTGCAGCAGAGGACAAACATAGCATGGCAATGCATTTTCAAGGCAATGTTTGCACGACCACCCTCCCTATCATGTTGAGAACTCAAGGGGGTATGGTTCTTGACCCTCGGGCCAACAATCACGTATTTCGATGCATGATGGCCAAAGGTGTCAACTGTGCACATTGGTGTATAATGAATGCAACAAAACAAGTGAGGGCCCCAAACCTCTATCATGCTTGATCAAGAGGCAAGGGAATGCACACACGATGCTATGCAACCTAAACATGCAAGCAAGTATGCAACAAGATCATGCAATGCATCTAATATGCAATAGGCATATAACCTAACATGTAAACATACATGGCATACAACAACATGAAAAATGAAGCAAACATGCAACAACATACAAGACAAGCATGCATCAACATGCCAAGATGGACTTAAACCAAAATGGGCAACTCTCAAACATGCCCAAATCAGTGGCCAATATGATGAAATAATGACATGAAATGCAAGGCAAGCATGCACATGCTCTAGCGCACCTACTAAGCATAAAAACATAACTCTCAAAGGTGCTCAAGGAGTGACAAATGTGAAAGTGTAGCAACACTATAAGCACTGAAATAATGTATGAAATGTTGACATATCATGCAAGCAACACAAGCATGGCATGCTAGGGTCCTTAAGCATTAAAGCTAATGAAGTACACTTCACTAAGGCTATACCATGCAATGCTCAATGGACTAAACCAACCCTAAACAGTCCTCATGCAGGCCAAAATAATAGTCAAAATGCTCTGAAATGCTAGCATTGAAAGCGATAAAATGCATGCTCATGCATTGGCCCATGAACTAGGCACAAAGGTGCAAGTCTCAAGAGTACTTAAAGAGTGAAAAACATGGAAGTGTGGCATAGATATAAGCTATGAAATATCATTTAAAATAATGCCAAGGCATGCAAACATCACAAGTATAGCATGGTAGAGGCCTCAAAACTCAAGACTAGTCAAGGCATTTGCACTATAGCTATGCAATACATGAAACATAGGGCCAATACAACCCAAAACAGTCCTAGATCTTGCCAAAACAATAACAAAACATGCATGGAGCAAAGCCAAAACAAGCTAGCATGAAGGGTAAAACATGGAGTATGTAAGGCCAATAAGGAGGTTTACACTACACCTACCAAAGCCAAGCATGTGATGACTTAACCAACAAAAATCAGAGTTATGGCATATCAAATTAACACCAAAAATGGGCTAATACCAAGTCAACACATGCTAGAATGACAAGCTCACTCATTAGGCATGTAAGGCTAGCAAAGGGGACTTACACTACAAGTGTAAGAAGCAAATGAGACATGCTCTAACCAACCAAAAACAGAGTTATATCATGGCAAAATAAGACCCAAAACACACTGAAATGGTGGTCCAAAAGCCTAGGCAAGATGGCATACACAATGGCTCATTTTTAAGGCATAAAGAACCAACCTTCCAAAGCATGGAAAGAGTGAAAGATGTGAGTGCATGACCTTGAAATATGCTCTAAAATATCATTCCAAATGATGCTAAATCATGCAAATAGCCCAAGCAATGCATGCTAGTGGCTTGGAAACTCAATGCTAGTAAGCTAAAATGCACTATGACTATACAAAGCATGGCATGCATGACCAAAACAACATAAATCAGATCTTAAGAATGCTAAAACATGGCCAAAAGCTTCTTGGAGTTAAGCCAAAATCACACTAGAATGATGGTCTAAAGCATGATGCATATTAGGCTAGTGTGCAAGTTTACACTACAAGTGTATAATGCATGCAAGCGGCTATCAAACCAACTTAAAACAGAGTCATGACATGCTAAATAATGTCCAAAAACAAGCTAAAATGGAGCCCATACATGCTTAACAAACATGCTACTTTATGAGGCATATAAGGTTAGTTTGCGAGAATTACACTACAAGTGTATAAATCATGCATGAGGTGAACAAGACAGCCCAAAACAGAGTTATATCAGGTTCAAAAACTCACAAAAACATGCCTGAACAAAGCCACAAAGAAGGAGAAATACATGCTCATTTGGAAGGCCATCAATACAAGCAAACAAGAGAAGAGGAGGGGGGACAACCCCCTCCTATTTGGGACCTCAAAATAGGGTTTTTACCTCTGAAAATCCTCTGGATTTTAGTGGTTAAAAGGCCATGAAAAGTTGTTTTGAAAGGCCTTAGAAGATGGCTTACAAGCTATACAAGCTAAGGAACAAAAGGGAGAGACAACCCCCTAGCCAAACAAGGCTTCAACCAACATTTTTAGGACTGAAAATCAGACCTTTCTTCATTTCAAAACCAAGCCCAAAACAATTTGAAAGGGTGGCAAAACAAACATGCTAAGGTGGTCATGATAGTATACAAAAATGAGCTTAAAAGAGGGAGATCTTACCCATGATGCACAGCTGCAAAACTAGCCCAAAATCTGAGCCAAAACACCTTCAGTAAGCCCAAAAATAAGCTCCAAGGGACCTCATCCCATAGATATGCAACTTTGGTGAAGGATGCTTAGTCAAACTAGTTGTATTTCTCTACTTCTATGCACTTCTATGCAACAAAGAGCAAGAGAGAGAGGAAACTAGAGAGCGAGGCAGAGATTTAGGTCTGAAATTTCTATAGAGAGGACTTTCTAGAGAGAGAGGCTCCCAAACTTGCTAAGGAAGTTCTTGGTGTGCTAACCCTTGAAAAATGAGATATAAGGTTCTCATATATTGCAAAATATCAAGTTTGGTCGAAATATCTAAGCTAGGGACAGCTGGAGCTTGTTGGAGACAGCTGGAAATGAAATATCTTCAAAAAAGCTGAGTTTAGGTCACTCTTGGCCGGTCGGCCATCTTTTGTGCTGGTCTGCTACTTGTGATGGCCAGTCTGCTACTTTTGTGGCGGACTGCACACATTTGTGGCCGATAGGAAATTCTGCTCCGCAGGTCTAACTTCAAATGGGCATAACTCCTTCATATGGACTCATTTTCAGGTCATTCTTGTGTCCAAATTGAAGCACTGGAAGTAAGCTTTCCAATGTGGTAGCCTTGCATAAAAATTCCAACTATGCAAAAAGTTATGCCTCTTTTGGTGAAGCTTCTCAGTTTCGATCCAACCAGAATGATGCCCAACTTCAACCAACCATATCTCTCCCATCCGAAATTGGTTTTAGGAGATTCTTGAGTGTAAAATGAAGCCCCAGAAGTCTTCTTTCCAACGGTGGTGGCCTCATAGCTGTAGACACCCCATTTTTGACCACCCTTAAGACTTGGGTGTTACTGATGGTTTACTTGGTGGAGAAAGGTGTACAGGGCAAAGGTTCAATTTCTTCGGCAATAAGAGAGTCAAATTCCAACTTCACACCCCATTTTGGACCAAATCTATTTTGAATGGTTTTTAGACCTTAAAACCCTCTCTTTCAAAACTTTTTTGAAATAAAGTTCCTACGATGTTCCGACGCCAGATTTCTAAGAATGTTATGCTGCAGAAACCGAGCAAGGACAAAGTGGAGATGAATGAAAGAGAGATGAAATCTTTAAAAAATCTTTCAAAACACCTTGCTTAGGGGTTTGAAGTTGAATAAAAGAGGAGAAGAGGGGAGAAACCAAGTTGGAAAAGAGGATAGGCATGAATCGCTAAGAGAGAGACGAGCAGTGCTCGCTAAATCAAGCTTATCTGTCTATACACTTGGAGTTAAGCTATGAGGCCACCACCGTTGGAAAGAAGACTTCTAGGGATTCATTTTTCATTCAAGAATCTCTTAAGTCTGAGTCCGGAGGGCGGAGATATGATTGGTTGAAGTTGGGCATCATCCCGGTTGGACCGAAACTGAGCATCCTTCACCAAAACAAGCATAACATTTTTCACAGTTGGAATTTTGATGCAAGGCTGGCGCCATTGGAATGTTTACTTCCGGGGCTTCAATTTTGACACAAGAATGACCTGAAAAGGAGTTCATATGAAGAAGTTATGCCCGTTTGAAGTTGGACCTGCAGAGCAGATTTTTCCTACCGACCGGCCAAAACAAATGGCCGACCTACCAAATAGATGGCCGATCGACCAAGTTTTCTGGCCGACGACCTTCCGGAGTATTCTACAGATTGAATGGATGCCACCAGTGCTACCGAATGCAGACTGCTTCTCCATGCACGTGTGTGGTCGTTTTGCACCCTTTGCACCTTTTTGACCCTCTTTTTGCACCCTTTGCTCAAAGCTTCTTGAGGAAGCTTTGACCCCTTGTCTTGGCTTCCTCAAGAAGCTTGCACCTTTGCATTAGCTTCTCTTAGAAGCTTGGTTCCTTTGACCCTTTTGTATAGCTTCTCTGAGAAGCTTTACACCATTTCCATTGTCTATATAAGGAAGCCTCCTCCTCCATTGTTTTGGTTCAGCAAAAAACCAGCCCTAATACATACATATATGATATATATCACCCTCTCTCTCATCCTTTGTGTGTGTTTGGAAGCCTAGAAAGTGTGTTTCTACCTTAGTTTTGCACTAAGACACACACCATTACAGCTTGCTTCGACCTTGAGGGGCTTGGAGGGTTTATTCTTGAGTTTTTGGCCTGGTTTTGACCAAGGGAAGGGGGCTGCACCTGCTGTTCATCAAAGGTTCTTCAAGGGTAATCTTTTTACTTTACATTCCCCAATCTTGCACAAGCTTTTAGCCTGTCTTTCTTTCTGTTTTGAGCTTTGTGTATAACATAAAAAAGTTCTATTTTTTTTGTGTTTAAGATACTTCATTAAGGACACTTTTGTGTTTGGGGTTGTTATCCCCCTCTTAGGCCTTGTTTGGCCCCTTTTTGTGCTATTTTTGGTGAGCTCCGCGACCACCTTGTTTGGGCCTCCTCACCACTGAAATCTTGAGGGATTTCAGTGGTGAGGATGGTGGTTTAAGGTCCTAAGAAGGAGAGGGCCACCCCTTCTCCTTATTGTCTTCAAAATGTGCCATTTTAGCCTCATGTGTGAGCACCATTCTTGAGTTCATGTTGGCCATCTCTTAAGTGTTATTTGTGCTTATTTTGCCATGATGTAGCACTGTTTTTAATTGGTTTAGACACACCATGCTTGCTTTGCATACTTGTCTTGTAATGCTATGAAATTGTCTTAACATGTATCTAGTGTTTAGACCACTATGCTTACTTGTTTTGACTTAGCTTTGTGAAGCTTTTATGCATGTTTTAGTGTGTTTGAGGACTGTTTTCGGTTGTTTGGGTCATCCATGCTTTGCTTTGTATAGCTACCATGTAATCCCCCTTATGAGCCTTGAGTGTTGACCCCTCTAGCATGCTTTACTTGCACTATTTCAGTGATTTGGAGTCACTTATAATGTCATTTCAGTCCTTATGGTATGCTTGAATACTCGTGATTTGATGCTCCTTTAATGCTTTATAAGGTTGTTGTCCTATGCTCCATATTTGGCCCTTTGTGCATGCTTCCATGCTTAGACCTTTTAGATGCCATCTAAGTCATTTTGGGGTTTGTTTTAACATGCTTTAGGACTGATTTGGTTGTTCTTGGCCTGTTGAGGCTTAATTTGTATAGCCATGGTTTAAGCCCCTTGGCTTGCTTTGAGTTTTGGACATTGTTGCATGCTTGGCTTGTCTTGTTTACTTGGTTTGGCACTTTTTATAACATGATTTCAGAGCTTTCTATGTATGCCATATGTCCATGCTTGCCCCTTTTAAGTGTGCTTAAAAGTCTCTTCTTTGTGCCTAAGTGTTGGACCTTGTATGCATACATGTTTGTATGTCATTTTGCCTTCATTTCCATAGCACTTGGCCACTGTTTTGGGCTTGTTTGAGGGATGCCCAAATTGGTATAAGTCCATTCTTTGCATGGTGTTGCATGCTTGTCTTGCATATTGTCACATGCTTGCTCCATTTTTGCATGATTGTTGCATGCTATACATATTCACATGTTCATGTTGCATACTTAGCTTCCATACCTAGGTTGCATAGCTGCTTATGCATGCCTTGCCTCTTGAAATCAAGTGATAGAGGTTGGGCCTTTATGTGTTTATTTGGTTTGCATTTCATTTGACATAAAAGTGCATACTTGGTTTCTTGAGCCATCACGCATTGAAATGCGCGATTAGTGGTCCGAGAATCGAGAACCATGTCCCTTTGAGTCATAAACATGATAAGGGATGTGTTTGGTGCATACATTGCTTGAAATGCATTGCCATGCCTTGTTTTGCCCTCTCCGCCGCCAACAGTTCTGCAGAAGGTTTGGCTACGCCATCTCAGAAGGCCGATTGGCCATCCATCAATGGCCAATAGCTTAATTAATGGCCGGTGACCATTTCCTTTAGCCGGTGGTGTTCCCACTTGGTCGGTGGTACTCCACAGTATCCATGGAGCATACCTTGGGAGTTGTGCAATTTTCAGAAGAGTAGAGCAGGGAAAACAAAGGCAAACTTGTGCATGGCATTGGATTTCCGAGCAAACCCGAGCACGCGTGCATTGGACCCTCTTCCCGAGGCCTTTACTGCTTTCTTAGCTTAGTTAATTTTCTTAATTAATTAGGTGGTCTATAATAATTAATTAGTTTGTAGGTTAATTAATTTGTATTATTCTTTTGGTCCCTCCGAGAGAGGGTAAATTTGTAATAAGTGTGGGTGTGTGTGTGCATGTCTTCCAACCCCACATCTTTCTTCCCTTTTATTTACTAGCTTTCGATGGTTAGTTTAGGGCATATTCAAATTAGCATACAGTATGATAGCATGTTTGCATTCATTCATTTGTTTTGCATGCACCTGCTCCAGCATCATTCTAATCGTGATCTGTATTTCAATTCCAAATTGAATACGTGTTAGTTGTAGCATTTCACATGCCATGTTTAGGATAGCCGAGCCTGTCTAGATTGCATCTTTGCATGTGTTGCATTAGCCATTTTAAACATGAACTAGGATCATGCATATGATTACTAACTAGTTCCTGTTTTGGCTTGGAGTACTAGGTGAGCTTTTATGCTTTAGCATACCGCATACGTGTGAGTGTTGCCATAATTGCATGATTACCATGAGGCTAGCTGCTTATGTGATATAACTGCTCGAATGCCTGTGGATGGAGGTCGAATTGCTTAAATTGGGATAATGCATTAAAACTGCGAGTTTTAAGCCCATTAGATAGTGGCAAAACCATCTTTTCTAAAAGCCCACTCGAGGGTGGCAAAACCTGCATTTTAGCCTACTTGCGAGTAGCAAACCATTTTCAAAACAAACATGAAATGTTTTGTTCCAATTTAGGCGATTTGGTCTATACTTGTTTGCTACGCGCATAACATAGTAATTCTAGGCTAATAACCGGAATAAGAACACATGACGTTTTCAAAATCAGATATCATGGTTAGTAGAGGCCGATCTTTGATCGGGTGAGAGGGGGTGCTCATAGCTGACCTTCCCCAATCATACCCAAGTTCCCGAGCCGAGGTAACTTTGGTGATGACGGACACGTGGCCTTTGGCACCGAGTCAGGGTTTCCTAAATTTTCCCGTTAAAAAATATTTAGGTGGCGACTCTGTATCTGGCAAAGCAGTCCATGTTTGGCATTTCTTTCAAAAATTTGTTTTCTCAAAACGATTTGCCGGATTTGGACTCTTTGGTTTAGATTAAGAACCGTGACACAAATCGAGTCCGAACTGTAGCGAGGCCCCTCGCGGACTTGTTACAATAGTGTAAATCCAAGTGCATAGACAGATAGGCCTGATTTAGCGAGGACCGCTCAACTTTCTCTTAGCAATTCATGCCCATCTTCTTCTCCAACTTGGTTTCTTCCCTCTTCTCCTCTTTTCTTCAACTCCAAACCCCTAAACAAGGTGTTTTGAAATATTTTTCAAAGGTTTCATCTCTCTTTCATTCATTTCCACTTTGTCCTTGCTCGATTTACCGAAAAGCGTAACATTTGACAAAATGCGAGCCTCAGAGCATCGTAAAAACTTTATTTCAAAAATATTTTGAAAAAGAGGGTTTTAAGATCTAAAATTTTTTGGTCCAAAGTAGGGTGTGAGGTTTGGATTTGACTCTCCTTGCCTGAGAAATCGAACCTTTGCATAGAATAGCCTACATCACTAAGTAAGCCATCAGTAGTGCCCAAGTCTTAAGGGCGGTCAAAAATGGGGTGTCTACACGCTCGAGCGCGAAAAGCCTCGCTCGAGCGAAGAAGCCAAAACCTGGGCAGCAACCATTTGTTTCAACTTACAACCAACATGTAACAAACTTACTCAACACATCCCAAAACTCAAATACAAGGAATTAAAGGATGGAAACAAGATATAGACAACAACAACCAACCACAGAACCTAAGTTCGGAACACATTATATGACGGGGAAAACCGGGATCGTTATAACCTCCCCCCCTTAAAGAATTTTATCCCTGAAATTTTATATAAGTTTCAAAATCAAGATTATTTCAATTCTCAACATGTTTACAATTCAACACGTGCCATCATGACGCACTACCGGTCAATTCGTCTCTTCTCAAGAGAACAAATCACAATATAATTCGACATGCACTATGAACATGCATTCTATTAAGATTCAACAACTCCAACACCTATAACTCATGTTTTCCAAAACATATTCAATGTTTTTAACAAGTTTACATTTTCTCCAACATTTAAGCAACATATACAATGCTCTCATTAATTTAAAACATACATAATGTTCACATTAAACTTGCATTTGCATACATTCGACATTTACAATGCCTTCATAACAAATAGTTTCCAACATATACAATGTTTACATAGTTCTTAAACAAAACCAAAATCTCAACTCATACTCAAACATCAACAAATAGGTCCAGATACTTTTCTCAAACCTCCAATTCATGTTCCCAAGGCGCCTTCTCAACTCTGTGATGTTTTCACATGACCTTGACCAAGGGAATCATCTTGCCACGTAAGACTTGGTCCCGTCTATCCAAGACCCTCACCGGTCTCTCCTTATATGAAGCATCCTTATTTACTTCTAAGTCGGTCCAATCCAATACATATGATGGATCTAGCTTATATTTCCAAAGCATACTAACATGAAACACGTCATGCACTCCGGATAGTTGCGGCGGCAAAGTTAAACGGTAGGCAACCTCACCAATCCTCTCAAGGATCTTGAAAGGGCTAATAAACCGAGGGGATAACTTCCCACTCTTTCCAAACCTCATCAAGCCCCTTCTAGGTGATATTTTCAGAAAGACGTGATCACCCACCTCAAATGACAAAGGACTCCTCCTACGGTTGGCATAACTCATTTGGCGACTCTGTGCCGTAACCAACCTCTTACGGATAAGTGCTACTTTCTCGCACCAACCCCGGGCCTAACAAAGGTGCATCACCCACCTCAGCAAAACACACTGGAGATCTACATGGGTGGCCATACAAGGCCTCAAATGGTGCCATGCCAATACTCAATTGGAAACTATTATTGTAGGCAAACTCTACTAAGGGTAGGTGCCTCTCCTACGACCCTTTAAAGTCAAGGACACAACCTCGAAGCATATCCTCAAATATCTGAATAGTACGCCCGGACTGCCCGTCAGTCTGAGGATGATAAGTCGTGCTAAAAGTCAATCTAGTGCCCAAGGTACTCTGCAAACTCTGCCATAATCTAGCAGTAAAGCGAGGATCTCTATCTGAGACGATCGACACTGGGACCCGTGCAACCTCACTATGTCCCGAATATACAAGTCGGCAAGATGATCTACCGAATCTCTTACGCGCATAGGAATAAAGTGCGCCAACTTAGTCAACCAGTCCACTACCACCCAAATGGCATCACTACCCTGTTGAGTTCTCGGAAGACCTACAACAAAATCTATCGTGACATGCTCCCATTTTCACTCGGCAATAGGCAAGGGTTGTAACAAACCCGCTAGCCTCTGATGCTCGACCTTCACTTGCTGACAAGTAAGGCACTTTGACGCAAACACCACCATATCCTTCTTCATACCCCTTCACCAAAACTGGTGACTCAGATCATGATACATCTTTGTGCCTCCCGGATGCACCGTAAGGCGTGAATGGTGAAACTCTCGGAGTACTTCCTCTCGGCAAGACTTCGGCACAAACAAGCGGTCTCGGTACCTCACACTCAGGTCGGGATACATAGTCAGACCCTTCTCAACCTTCCCACTGGAGATCTTCCCTCGGAGGGATTCTACCTCAAAATCACTCTTCTGAGCTTCTAACACTCGGTTCACAAGTGTAGGTTGTGCAATTATAGAAAACAAAACTGTAGATTCAACAGACTCGCCCAGATGCAAGTCAAACTTGCCAAGAGTACCCAACATCTCCCATTCCCGGATAGCAATACAAGCTACATCACCAATGGACTTCCTACTAAGGGCATCAGCCACAACATTGGCCTTTCCCAGATGATAATGCAACTCGAAGTCATAATCTTCTATGAACTCCATCCACCTTCTTTGCCTCAAATTCAAGTCCTTCTGTGCAAATAGATACTTTAGACTCTTATGATCCGAGAACACCTCGAATCTCTCCCCATAAAGATAGTGCCTCCAAATCTTCAAGGCAAATATCACAGTCGCCAACTCTAGGTCATCTGTAGGGTAGTTCCTCTCGTGTGTTTTCAACTGACGTGAACCATAGGCTACTACTTTTCCCTCTTGCATCAATACACAACCCAAACCATCTCGTGAGGCATCACAATACACTGCATAACCCAAACCCCTCTCTTGGAATAATCAAGACTGGAGCGGTAGTAAGTCTAACCTTAAGCTCTTGGAACGACTTTTCACAAGTCTCTCTCCTTACAAATTTGACCCCTTTTCGTGTCAATCTAGTCAAAGGCGAAGCTAGCCTGGAGAAATCCTTCACAAAACGACAAGAATACTACCCAAATGCACCCAAGAAACTACAGATCTCGAAACACTCTTAGGTTGTGCCCAATCTTGCATTGCCTCTATCTTGATGAATCTACGGTCACCCCTTCCTGAATACCACATGGCCTAAGAATTTAACCTCTCTTAGCCGTAATTCACACTTCCCAAACTTAGCATACAAATTTTATAGGCTCTAAGCAATTGCATCACCACTCGCAAGTGTTCCTCGTGCTCTTCCTCAGAAGGTGAATAAATCAAAATGTCGTTCACATAGACGACGACTACGGTTTAAGAACTCTCGTAAAATCCGTTCATCGTGTCCATGAACATAGGGGCATTGGTTAGCCCAAAAGGCATCACCAGAACTCGTAATGGCTATACCGCATTTTAATGCCGTCTTTGGGATATCCTCCTCCCTGACCCTCAACTGATGGTAACCCGATCGCAAGTCTATCTTAGAGAAACAACGGGATCCTTTCAACTGGTCAAACAGATCATCTATACGAGGCATAGGGTACTTGTTCTTAACCGTAGCCCGATTCAACTTTCGATAGTCAATGCAAAGTCTCAAAGCCTCATCTTTCTTCTTAGCAAAGAGGGCCGGTGCTCCCCAATGCGAAGTACTAGGGCGAATAAAATCCTTATCTAGTAACTCCTGGAGTTGAATCTTCAACTCACTCAACTCGGCCGGGGCAAAATGATATGGTGCCATGGAAATCGGTGCCGTGCCAGGCACTAAGTCAATAGAGAACTCGATCTCTCGATGAGGTGGTAACTAACAAGGTCCTCGGGAAAGACGTTCGAGTTCTCACAAACCACTCTTGGCAACTCAGTCTGAGTCTCATCACACTCATTACTCATAAAGCTAGTGAGAAGGCAACTAAGCTCACTCCACCCTCGCAGATCATACACCGGTGGTAAGACTCTACTAACTTGATCCCCCAAGAAATGGAAACACTCGCCACTCAAGGTACATACAGTAACCCTCTGACGATAGCAATCTATAACAGCCCGGTATGATGATAACCAGTCTATTCCCAAAATCACATCAAACCTAGACATAACCATTACTACAAAAGAAAATGAAAGCCATGATCGCGATCTCTATATCACAAATTCGACACCCCGCCAGAATCAACTCATCCCCAACAGGTGATACAACACAAATAGAAGATGCTAACTCCGCCAACTCCAACCCCAAAACAGATGCAAATGCAGCAGATATAAAGGAATGTGATGCATCCATATCAATCAATACATTAGCAACCGAGTTGCAAAACAAAAAGGTACCTCTCACAATAGATGGAGCCGGTACAAGATCCTCGCACAGAATAAAGATACACGCCGCTCAAGGTCTCTAATCTACCGCCACCCTTGGAGCATAAGATCGCTGCACAGATCGAGCCAAGAGGTTCTCGAGTGGCCCTCGAGGCTCGAATCGACCGAGCTGGCCGGGTGACTCAGGTTCTGCCTCAACCAGATGCACCAGTGTGCACCCAACTGGGCAAAACCTCTTCAGTGCCCCACCGCCCACACTAATAACAAGTAAGCGTGCAGCTCGCCTCGACTCGCCCCGAGAATGAGCCAAGATGATGTCGCCGCTACTCTCCTCCCTTTATGGCAGCCGAGACTTGTGGCCTAACCGACCACATTTGAAACAAGTGATGTCTCCTCGACCGCCTCCCAAAACCGAACTTGATAATCGAAAGGTAGACCTCAATGCACTCCATAAGACCGCCGAGGGTTAGAACCTCCGCCTCTTGCTATCCCCTTGGCCATCCCGACTCCTCTTGGAGCCCTCATCCTCTCATCCTCTGCATGCATAATAGTCTCAAGATGGGTCGCAGCCTCCACTAGGCGCCTATAATCCTCGATCATGGACCCAAAGGACTCAACATGAGTCCGTCCTCAACTTCTTCTCGAACTCCAAACACCGACGCTCCTCGGTCGCGACCAACTCTGGTGTAAACCTAGACAAGCTAATGAAAGTGGCCTTGAACTCTGCCACTGGTGTATTCAGCTGCTTGAGTTGACAGAACTGATCCCTCAATTTCTCCCTAACAGTAGGAGGCAAAAACTTCTCCTAGAAGGCGTCGACAAAGGCCTCCCAAGTCCCTTCAATATGTTCTCGAGTAAACTTCCACCACTACCCCGTGTCTTCCTTCAACTGGAAAGACGCCAAGGTCACCTTGAAGCCTCTGTCTTCGATAACAAGCATCTCAAACGTCTTCGTCATCTGTTCCAACCACTCGTCAGCCTTCAGTGGCTCTTTAGGATCACCCAAAAACTCATCCAGATTAGACCGGAAGAACTCTCTCTTCATAAAAGAAGGCCTTACTTCGGCTACATGGGCCTGGGCTTGATTCTTAGCTTTGAGAATGCCCATAGATTCCCTCAATGCTCCGACCATTTCACGCGCTAAGGCATCCATGGCTTGCTGTCCTACTGGCTTGGCCACATTGGCCTGACTAATCCCTTCCTCCTGCGCTGGAATATCATCCGGTATAGGCACCTTCTGCCTCCTAGGCCTACCACGCCTACCACTACGTCCTCGTCTTGACATCCCAATAAAGGTAACAAAGACATTTACACATTTACAAATGTGCGGTTATTTCACTAGCGTCCTAATGCAAAGGACAACTGTAATTCACTCCACATAAGCACATAATCACATAAGCACTTACGAATTTCATTTCCACATAATGACCGTCCCGTGGTGTTGCTAGGGTTCCAGTTAGAAATCGCAGTGATCAAGTGCCTTTCCAACAGGACTCCCAGAAACCCATAGACTCGATCAACATCCTAGAAACTAAATTCCATACCCATACAGTCACATAAACATGTTATCATATAAACACATAACATCATATATAAGTCTCTAATAAGCGAGGCAAACCCATTATGGTACTAACCACTTCCCACGCACTCCAAAGTATTCAAACCCGCACGCTTTGATACCAAGTTGTAACATCCTCAAAATGATACATAAATCAATCATTCACAAGTTCCAAAATCATAAAGGAAACATTATATTTACATTCATCAGAGTGTTCTTTACAAAAGATGTTATATGTTAATAAACAAAAAGAATGCCTTACGGGCTTACACCTTCCCAAGTAGACACTTGGTTACAACCAAAGCGGGTCAAAAGCCCTTTACCATTTAAAGCCCTTGGCTCAGAAATAAAACATATAACACAAAATAAAAAAACCAAAACAGAGACTTTAGCCCCGAGACCTCCCAAGCTATGACCTTGGAGGCAGCATATCACTTGTACTTGAAAATGGTGTCCAAAGTAGGGTGAGCCAAAGTCTAGTAGAGATATGCTAAACAAAACATGAGAATCAACTAAAACATTAGCATCTGATAAATGTTTAACACATGTAGACCAATTTGCATCATTTCCATAATCCTTCAACATTGACATTTATGTTTCAATCCGCTTTCATTTCTACTTTCAATTCCATTCATTAATATGGCTTGTTTATCCAAACAATTCACATGAGACTACAACTCATAAAACAACATTTCTATTATATAAAGCATTCATACACTTCAATTCATTTTCCATTTTACGGAATTATGTCCAAGGGATATGGCACCCAAATATAAATAAGATTTCAGGACTTTTACCCAAGACACTCCGGCCAACTTAATTATCCATGGAGTCCATCCCCTATCTCCTCCCAAACATTGGAGTACATCCCCTATCTCCTTCCAAACAAATATACATATACAATGACCAAACAACCACATATTCAATGTGCTAATCCGCCCGTCATATTCAATGACTTAGTTCAATTCATTAGTCTTAGTTTACCTAATCATCATCCATTTTCTACAACAATCATGGCTATCCTCCACCGATAGCCCAAAACAGATATATCTAAACAGATACGTAAATTTCTCAATAGATAATTTATCACCTTTTCCATAGGTGAGTGATTCATTATTCCAATTACACCATTCAATCATAATATTTCCCAATTTCATAGTTTCACATTTATTTTCATTATTTAAACAAAATGATTTATTAGTCCAAATTAGGGCATTTCATCCCATTTTTCCAAATATTGCACCCATGGCCAAATTCCTTCCATATCACACAAACAAACCCCATTTTTAAGATCTCATATACATATGGGACCCAAAATGGAAAACCATCTTTCATAAATTTCAAATTCAAACCTTAACTTTATTCAAACTCCCCATAACCCATCATTTATACAAAATAACTAATGCTTATGTTAAAACTCATAAGACGGAGTAGATTATCCCTACCTCAAAAGAGAAGCCCAAAGGAGAAGAAGAGGAAAACTTAAGATGCTCCAAATCCAAGAATTTTCGGATCAAAACGAAGCCCACGCAATAGTCTAGCTTTTTTACAAGGGACTAGGGTAGAAAACCTCTAGAACAAGGAGTATTTGTAGAGAGAAAGAGTGGGTGTAGAGAGAGAGGCTGTCGATTTTAGGGTTTGGAATGAAAAGAAGATGAAAAAGTGATGTGGAAACCCGCTGCTGTGATCTAATATAAACAGGTCTTGCTCGAGCGAAGGAGTGGTCGCTCGAGCAACCAGACACAAACGGACCTTGTTCGAGCGCAAGAAGCGTCGCTCGAGCGAAAAATGAGAAGCTTCAGGTCTGCAACCCAGACCCACGCTCGAGCGCAAGAAGCTTCACTCGGGCAAAGAATACTAACCTTCAGGTTTTTCAAAGATGCAGACGCACGCTCGAGTGCAAGAGTTCTCGCTCGAGCGAAGGAACAAATAAGACAGACCTCACTAGAGCATAAGAAAGCTTGCTCAAGCGGAAGCTGCGTCTGAAAAGAAATCTGAAGACCCTCAAAACTCACTCGAGCGTAAGAACCTTCGGTCGAGCGAAGAAACAAATACCCAAGGCTCGCTCGAGCGCAAAAAGCCTCGCTTGAGCGAAAAAGCCAAAACTTGGGCAGCAACCATTTGTTTCAACTCACAACCAACCTGTAACAAACTTACTCAACACATCCCAAAACTAAAATACAAGGAATTAAAGGATGAAAACATGATATAGACAACAACAACCAACCATGGAACCTAAGTCCGGAACACATTATATGACGGGGAAAACCGGAATTGCTATAATAATTATAATTATTAATATTTATATAGTTTACCACTTTTTGTAATTTTTTTCATGACAGTAACATTCTCTCAAATAAAAACCTGTGTCTCATTTGTATGAGCTAGTCAAATCCTACAATTGAAAATCAAATTTCGTGAAAATTGAATTAAAGATCTCTCTTTAAAAATAAAAAAAAAAATAATTTTTTTTTCTTTTATTTTTTAAAAATATTTTGTAAATTTTTTTTTTAGATACATCTAATATAGATACACTTAAAAATATATATTTGTGAAAAAAATTTAAAAATTAATCAAATACAGAAAGAATATGAAAATTCATTATATTTTCATATTCTATTGTATTCAATGAATTTTTTTAAAGATTTTTGTACAAATTTTATATTTTTTTAAGTATATCAAGATTATAAAAATAAATAAAAAAAATCACTAAAAATATAAAAATACAAATTGAAAACTCATAAAACTATTTTTAGAAACTCCAAATTTAAAACCAAACAGAGTGATCATCTTTCAATGCTGTCAAACTCTATCCTCCCATATATATGTTACTTCTTTTATTTATTTATTTATTGTTAGTTGTAATATGATCATTTTACTAATTAATTTCTCTTAGCTTGCATATTCAAAACTTTCAAGACCAACCCACTAACCCGGCTAACCATTAGTTCGAAACCATCATAAAAATTCATTCAATTAATCAGTTTTGATGTAGGCGGGTTAGCTGTGGCTGAAAAAAACAATAATAAATAAATAAATGTTTTCATACCCAGACAATTTGGCTTAAAAAAATGTCCCCATTCGACCCAACCTATGCACACTCTTAGGCCCCTTTTGTTTTGGGGTGTAGAGGGTGGGATATGATTAGGATGGAGATGGGGTCCATTTAGTTTTGTGTTTGTTTGTAAAGTTGGGAAAGGGATTAGGATGGAGGAGGAGATTAAGATGGAGGTTGGAAGGGGGATTGGGATGGAGAAGGTGGATGTGGTATTAGAAAAATAGTGAGGGGACTAGAAAAAAAAAAAAAATTTTTGGGCATTTTTTTTAAACATTAATGTTTAATTTTTTTGTATTTTTTATTTGTTTTATTATTTTATTTAAAAATAATTTAACAATTCCTTCAGTAACAACTATCATCAAAACAAACACAATTTTACTTAATCCCCTCACTATGAATCCTCGCCATTCTAAAACAAACGGGCCTTAGTTGGAACTTCTCATTTATAAAAGATAACCTTTCATTGATCTCTTAAAAAAAATATATTTTATTTTACTTTTATTATGTATATACCTCTTATTTTTGGATCACTCCTTATTCTTTCATTTTGTTAGGTTTTTATTCTTGGCAATCCCGTTTGACAAAACTCCTTTCAGTTGTACTTATTTTCGCGCTTTTATTTTAGTGAGGCTATGAGTTTATTAGATGCGAATCCAATCCGAATTGTGCCATGCAGAGAAGTTTGTGATGTTAATGCTTTCAAGATGGCCACTTCGTTGACTATGACGGGGATCGAGCCGCCTGTCACATGGGGTTGAGGGCAAGGTTCTTGGTGGGTCCGGCAAATTCTCGAACAAAATGCAAAATTGCATTCGAAGTTGCATGTCTGCCCTTGCTCGCGCAAGTGAAGGAGTTCTCGCTCGAGCGAAGGCTGAGTCTGGCAAAAAACCTGAGAATGATGAATGTACGCTCGAGCAAAGGTTGTGTTGCTCGAGCGAAGCCACTTATGGAAAACACGCGTTTTTGGTTCCTCGCTCGCGCGAGAGAGTCTTCGCTCGAGTGAGCCTCGCAGTTCCAGATTTCTATAAGTACGGGTTTCTGTCAGATTTTAGGATTACTATTCCAGATCTTCTTTTTGAATATTAAGGTTTATAACTGGGGATATTTTGCTAGTTTTCTTTGATGTTTAATTGAGTATTCAACTTATGGGTTAAGAAGAATACATCAAAGGTTCGTTTGTTCATTCTATACAAAAGAGAGAGTTGTTTTTCGGTGGATTCTGAAGAATTTGAGCCTGAAGCTTTGGTGGATTCAGGAGTGGCTCATCGTCAAGACAATTCCGAGGTGAAGACGGGGTTGGAAGAGACACATAGGGGTTGGTTCAATTTGGGCATAGATTCGCTAGGTAATTGAGAGTATACCTGTGTAATTCCTTTATATCTTCTTAGTGGATTGTTTTGTGGCTGTTGCCCGTAGTTTTTTATCACAATTGGAGGTGCTCCAATTGTGGTTTTTTCACGTAAAATCGTTGTGTCGATTTGTCTTGATTGTTTGATTGGGATTATTGTTTACTGCTTAAAATTGATACATAATCACAAATCAACATCGAGAGGATTTCTAGATTTTTCACATTTCACTAATATATATAATAAAAAGTAGGGCAAACTAAACTACCAGTCCCTATAGTTTGGGACTCGTGTCACTTTGGTCCCTGACTATTTAATTGTAACACATTTGATCCTGAATTTTGAATTTTGTTTCAAATAAGGACAATTGAAGATACTATTGTTTAATTTCAAGGACAAAATCGTTAATTTAATAAAATATAAATTAATTTGACAAAAATAAATGTCAAAAAATATTTTTAATTTTTAAAAAATTATTTTTATCCACCAATGATAAAATTATGTAAAATTGATAAAAATTAATAAAAATTACATGATTAATTTTACATGATCATCATCCAAACACATAATAAAAATTAATTTGGTAAAAAAAATAAATAAATGTCTAAAAGATTTATCAATTTTACATAATTTTATTTTTAGTGGATAGAAATAATTTTTAAAAATTCAAAAATATTTGTTTGACATTTATTTTTGTCAAATTAATTTATATTTTATCAAATTGACGATTTTACTCTTGGAAAATCTAATGATATCTTCAATTATCCTTATTTGGAACACGATTCAAAATCAGGATCAAATGTGTCATAATTGAAAAGTTAATGATCAAAGTGACACAGACCCTAAACTATATTAGACTATTAGCGTAATTCACCCTAAAAAGTACAAAAATTGTATATACTTCTCGTTAGCTATCCTTTTGCTGTCCATTCCTGACTAATAAATTTCTTGGCCTTGATTCAACGTTGAGTACAGTATCAAATCCTATTTGTCTTTGTCTTTTAGGTGGTGTTTATTTTGAGGGATAAGGCCATGAGATTGGACTAATAGTCCATCTGGACTAATAGTCCATTGTTTGGTTGTTCAATTTTGCTCCAGACTATTATTCCCAAATATGTAGGACTATTGTGTTCCATGGGGGGACACAAATTGGGAGATAAGGGAGATATGGGATAAGGGGGTGAAATGATCATTCTGACCCTCTACTATTTAATTATGTATTATATTTAGTAAAATTCAATAAAACTTAAATGTCTCAATTTAAAAATAAAATAATTTTGATTTACAAGGTAACCTTGGGGGTTTGTGTATGAGGTTCTTTACTGTTAAAATGGTGAGATTTGGACCTATGGGTTGATGTTTTCGAATAGGGGAAAAATTGCCCTAAGTTAAGTTGAAATGACTATTTGTGTAAATAATGAAATTGGTTTGAGAATTAGGAGATTGGGGGAAAATGAGATTGAATGGTGTAGTTAGATTTGATAAATCACACACCTATAAAAAGTTGATAATTTATCTGTTGATAGATTTATTTATCTGTTTAGATATATTTGCTTTGGGCTATCGGTGGAGGATAGCTATGATTGTTGTAGAAAGTGCATGAGAACTAGGATGATTGAAACTAATTAATTGAATATTGTCATTGAATATGATGGGATGATTAAATTGTCAAATATGTGTTTTGATTGGTCATTGTATATGACAAAGTGTTAAAATATATTGTATATGTATCATTGTTTGGGAGGAGATAGGGGATGTACTCCATTGTTTGGGAGGAGATAAGGGATAGACTCCATTGATAATTAAGTTGGCCGGAGTGTCCTGGGTGAAAGTCCCAAAATCTTATATATGGATGTCGGTTCCCTCGGATGTAGTTCCGTAAAATGGAAAATAATAGAAGTGTTGAATTGATGAATATGTTGAATGTGTTTAATTGTGAACCATTGAGTTGTAGCCTCATATTGGTTATTTTGATAATAGTGAATTTGATAAATTGATCTACCTAACATAGAGAAATAGAAATGAAATGAAATGTTGGCTATCTATATTGAACGATCTTGAAAATGATATGTGTTGGTTAAGAATTGTCTCATATTTATCTGATGCTCATGTTTTAGTTAATTCTCATATATTGTTTAGCATATCTCTACTGCGCTTTGGCTCACCCTACTTGGGACACCATTTTTCAGGTATAGGTGACATGCCACCTGCAAGGTCTTAGCTTGGGAGGTTTAGGGGCTGAAGGTTCCATTTTGTTATTTCTGCATTGTGTTAAGTGTACAACCGAGCTGAGGGCTTTATATGTATAGAGCTAGGCCTCTTCTTTTGTTGTAACCAAGTGACAACTTGGGAAGATGTAAGCTTGTAGAGCACTTATTCTGTTGTAAACATTTGGAATTTACATGAAATACCTTTTGTAATATTAACTCTGATGAATGGAAATATAACTTATCTATCATGTTTATAGATCTATTGAATGATTGGTTTATGTATTATTTTGAGGGCGTTACAGAAGCTTGATGGAAAGACAAAGCAGTGCATCTTTCTTGGATATGGCCATGAAGAGTTAGGGTACAAATTGTGGGATCCAGTTGACAAAAAGGTAGTCCGGAGGAAAGATGTAATCTTTTTTGAAGATCAAACCATTGAAGACCTTGATAGAGGATTTGAGAAGCCAGCTTCCATAAATGAGTATCCAATAACCTTGGATCCAGTCTCTCCATCCACACTACATAATGATGATGGAGGAGATGTACAAGAAGATGGTGGTGATATAGTTGGTGATGATGCTATGGATTTAAAAGAGCAAGAGGATGAGCAAGAGGAACAAACACTTCCTGAACCACCAACAGAACCACAGTTGAGGAGATCCACTAGAGAGCGTCACACTTCAACAAAGTACTCTCCTAATGAGTATGTGATGCTTATAGATGGGGGAGAACCAGAGTGCTACCAAAAAGCTACAACTCACAAGTATAAGTGGGAGTGGTTGAAAACCATGCAAGAAGAGATGAAATCCTTACACGAGAACCACACTTATGAGTTGGTGAAATTGCCTAAGGGGAAGAGAGCACTCAAGAACAAATGGGTCTACAAATTGAAGACGGAAGAAGGAAACTCACAGCCTAGGTACAAGGTAAGATTGGTTGTGAAGAGTTTTAGCTAGAAAAAGGGAATTGATTTTGAAGAAATCTTCTCACCCGTAGTGAAGATGTCATCTATACAGGTTGTTCTTGGTTTGGCCGCAAGCTTGAAGTTAGAGGTTGAACAACTTGATATGAAGACAACTTTCCTTCATGGTGACTTGGAGGAAGAGATCTACATGGAGCAATGTGAAGGGTTCAAAATGAAAGGCAAGGAGAACTTAGTTTGCAAACTAAAGAAGAGCGTGTATGGGTTGAAGCAAGCACCACAACAATGGTACAAGAAGTTTGATTCGTTCATGGTTGATCATGATTACAAGAGGACTACTTTAGATCATTGTGTGTTTGTGAAGAGATTCTCAGATGGCGACTTCATCATTTTGCTGCTTTATGTAGATGTCATGTTAATAGTTGGGCATGATGCGAGCAAAATTGAGAAGTTGAAGAAAGATCTTAGCAAGTCCCTTGCTATGAAGGATTTGGGTCCTGCAAAGCAAATACTTGGCATGAAGATTACCCGTGATAAGAAGAACTACAAGATTTGGCTATCACAAGAGAGGTACATTGAGAAAGTACTTGAAAGATTTCACATGGACAAAGCGAAATTAGTGAGTACTCCACTTTCAAATCACTTCAAACTTAGTTCGAAGCAGTGTCCAGCAAGTGAGAAAGAAAAAGATGAAATGAAGAGAGTTCCCTATGCATCTGCCGTTGGTAGTTTGATGTATGCGATGGTGTGCACCAGGCCGGATATAGCTTATGTAGTTGGTGTTGTGAGTAGATTTCTTTCCAATTCTGGAAAAGATCATTGGGCTACAGTGAAATGGATTCTTAGGTATCTTAGAGGCACTTCCAAAATGTGTTTATGTTTTGGAGATGAAAAATCTCTGCAAGAAGGCTCCACAGATGCAAACATGGCTGGAGACATTGATTCTAAGAAGTCCATATCAGGGTACTTGATGACTTTTTCAGGGGAAGCTATTTCTTGGCAATCATAGTTGCAAAAATGTGTTGCTTTATCTACCACGGAAGCTGAATACATTGCAGTAGCAAAGGGATGCAAGGAGATGTTATGGATCAAAAGACTTCTACATGAATTGGGGTTAAAGCAAGAGAAATATGTTCTCTTATGTGACAACCAAAGTGCTATCCACTTGAGCAAGAATCCGACATTCCACTCAAGGTTGAAGCACATTGATGTGAGGTATCATTGGATACACGATGTCATAGAAGGAAAATTGTTTCAACTTGAGAAGGTTCATAGCGATGAGAATGGGTCGGATATGATGACTAAATCATTGTCCAAGGAGAAACATGATTTTTGTAGAAGCAAGGTGGGAATGGTTGTGCCCCCACCTAAGGCGGAAGGTGGAGATTTGTTGGGTAGGCCCCTCCTTGAATGGGTGGGTCACACCAAGAGTATTTTATTTGTTTATTTTATTATAGTTTATAAAGCTTCTAAAAAATAAGCTTTGACTTGGTATTTGTCAAACAACAAAAAGGGATGAAGTAAGACTTTTTGGGTCTTAGGCTTATTTTAATACATACATACAGTAACACAGAAAATAGAGAGTGCTGAGAGAGAGGAGAAAAAGGGGAGAAAAGCTAGGGTTTCCACCATAATTCAAATTAACATTGGATGGTTATTTCTTGCCCAATCTTGATGAAATTTCAGCATGTTGTTCATAAAAGCAAGCTCTACATTTTGATAGGAGTTGATCTTGTCAAAGTTCTCTTGGATTGATAGTTTGGGATATCCACTTTGGTAAGACCTAAACTTTATCTCTTGTTGATTTTTGTTGAAACCCACCTTTATGGTGATGATATAATTGTTGATTAGTGATCCAAGAATATTCTCTTGATGATTGTATGCCTCTAGTTGTGACTAGAGATGATATCTTGTAACCCCATTATTTTATAGTGGAAGTTGATTCGGAGTTGGACCTTGTGGATGTAGGCATTTTTGCGAACCACGTAAATTTGGTGTTTTGTAATTGTTTTTGTGCCTTTAATTTTTCAGCCAAATTACTGCTTGTATTTTGTGGTTTGTTGACCATTTTCTAATTACACAAGGAGGGAAAATATAGGAGTTTTCTTAACAGTTTGAATCACCATTTGGACTGTGTTCAACTCTAGCACCCTCATCTTCCCTTGGATTTAAATAAACTAGATGAATTTGTTAAATGTATCTATTTTATTTATTTATTTTTCCCAAACACAACATAAAAGTGATAATATATTGAGTAATAATAGGCAAATAAAAAAAATAATTATACGAAGTGAAAAATATAGTGATCCCGGTTTTACCCCGACCTTTATTGTGTTCCGGACTCGGGTTCCGTGATTGTATATTGTTGTCTATGTCTTGTTTCCTTCCTTTAATTCGTTGAATTTGAGTTTTAGGACTTGTCAGGCGAGTTTGGAACAGGTTGGTTGCCTTTGGTACAAATGGTTGTTGCCCAAATTTTGGCTTCTTCGCTCGAGCGAGCCTTGTGAAAATGTTTATTCGCTTGAGTGAGACTTCCTTCGCTCGAGCATGCGTCTGCATTGGGTCGCAGACCTGAAGCTTCATATTCTACGCTCGAGCAACGCTTCTTGTGCTCGAGCGAGGCGACCTTTTTGTGTCTGGTCGCTCGAGTGAGAACTCCTTTGCTCGAGCGAGCCTGCGTATATCATATCATAAATGAAACATTTCAGAACACTTTTTGCAACCTACTCTCTCTCTAAAACTCTCTAAACGCAGGTTTTCATACTCTCTCTCTAGAAACCATCTTCTTCCTTTGATTTCTCCAAATCCATTGGGATTTTGGCTATAGTTCATTCGTCAAAGTTGTGTAACGTCTCGAGGGCTTCGTTATGTGCGGTGGAGATCAAGTTTCAACACTGTAAATTTTGGGGTTTCATCTCAATCTTTTTTCAAAACTTGAGGGAGGAAATTTCTACACTCTAATATGGTTTTTAGCTTAGTTATTTACTATTGTGTATAGATGATGAGATTTGGTTATGGTTTGGAAAAATCTAGGATTTGGGTGTGGAATGAAAAGAAGGGTTTTTGATGAAATTGGCCTAAGTGGGTTTGAGGTTTGGATGCAAGGTTGTATTGTGCTAAAATAGTTGATTTTGGTGAATTGGGTTGATATTTGGAAAGAGGGAGATTTTTCCTTAATTTTGATTAAATCATTATTTTGCATAAGTAATTGGGATTAACATTAAAAAGGTGAAATTGGAAGGTTATGGGTATAGATGGTGATATTAGATATGTATTATCTCACCTATATAAGTTTTGAATAAAGTATTTATTTTGAGATTGAACATCTCTTTAGAAATAATTATATTGGGCTATCGGTGGAGGATAGCTATGATTGTTGTAGAAATTGCATGAGGATTAGGCGATTTAATGCTAATCCATTGTTGGTGTCATTGAATATGACCATGTTATAAATACATTATATATGTATGTTTATTGGGAGGAGAAAGGGGATGTACTCCATATGTGATTATGTTTATAAATACATTGTATATGTACATTTGTTTGGGAGAAGAAAGGGAATGGACTCTATTTTTAAACAAGTTGGCCAGAGTGTCCTGGGTGAAAGATCCGAAATTTCATATATACATGGGTGCCGATTCCTTCGGACAAAATATTCGTAAAATGGAAAGTTTGAAGTGTTTATGTGTGTTTGGCATAGTTGGAAAACCATTGAGTTGTAGTCTCATTCTGGTTGTTGAAAGATAATGAATTTAACTCATGAACTGAGTAACATATGTGAACTGGAAACGAATTGAAGGAAAATGGAACGAGATTAGGTCTTAGCAGCATATGAATATACAGGCTTTGTGGATGTTTTAGTCTCAGTATTGTTTATGCATGTAGTATTTATACCTTTGCTAAACCTCATATATTGTGTTAGATTATCTCTACTGGGCTGTTGGCTCACCTTATCATTTTCAGGTGCAGGTGAAATGTTTCCTCCAAGGCAATAGCGTGGGTGGATTTTTGAGAAGCAAGAGCTTCTTAATTATGCCTTATGTGTATACGTTTGTTATTTGTAAAGCCAATGGCTCAAGATGTAATGTGAGAGACTCAATTTGTGTAGCCAAGCAATGACTTAGAAAGATGTAAGCCTACATGGCATTTAACTGGTTATTAAACTGTGAACTCTGATATATGAAAGTATGGTGTTTCTCATATTTATTCCGCATATGAGTTATCTTTATTATATTATTTTGAGGGCGTTACAAAAAATTTTGCAGAAGTCTTTCTAGAATTGGTATCAAAACATCCATTAAAATAATTTATTATTATTTACTGAAAAAATGTTATTCTTCCAAAATGTCTTGGATTCAGGTTCTTATTAAATAATTATATAATATATTTTTTTAAAACAATTAGACAGTTTATTCTTAAAATTTTATCATGACAAATTTGATAAAATTATATGATTATATTTATCGAATCATTTTGTTTTTTTTCATATATATTATACGCAAAATATAAAAAATAAATAATTCAAATCAAATAATTAAAATAGGATAGGTGATGGGGCTCACAAACTCAACAACAATGGGTTAGAATCGAAAAAGAAAAATGCTAGAGACTCCAAAATTTCTATCAAATATTTTACCAAATATTTCACATAGGTGCAGATCCCATACTTATTCAGGACCCATCCTATGTAAGACATTTGGTAACAATTTTGGTATCACCAGCATTACTCATCAAAAAATTATTGGTTGATTTTGAGATGCCATGCGACGATGTTCCTTACCAATCACAAATTATTATGTATTCTCATATTCTCTAATCACCTAACACAATTGTGGGTCCCACCACCGTCACCAATCACAATACATATAGGGTGTGTTTGATTGGAGAGATAAGGGGGGAGACTATTTATTATGCAGATTGTAATTCGGGGTGAAGTATCTAATCCGACGTTTTTTTTTTTTTTTTTTTTTTTTAAATCTGCAGGACATGGAGACCAAGGGAGATTAGAATCTATCAAACTTGAATCCTGGGATTGTGAATCCTCGGACTATTTGGTTGGATTGGATGTGTATCCCGTGTTTGTTTTCTCATGGGATTAAATATCTGAAAATGACTATTTTTAGTGAATCCAATGTTTAGTTGGGCAGACTGGATAGGATAAAGGAGCAAAAGACTATTTTACCATTTTTAAATTGTTTACTAAGTAATAGCAATATTAAACATATCTTTAATATTTTAATTATTTTTAGCTAGATTAAATAAAATTTCATTTTATTTTATTTTTTACACAATTAAATAAATTTGTTTTTAAAAAATTAAATAAATAAAATATCAATAAAAATATATGTTATTTTTTTAATTAAAATTTTAAATAAATTTATTTTAAAAAATAATAATAATTAAATAATGAAATTAAATAAAAAATCTATTAAAATTTAAATAATGAAATTAAATAAAATATAAACAAATTTTTTTAAAAAAAACATCAATAAAATATCTATAAAAAATTAAATAAATAAAACATCAATAAAAAATTAAATAAAATTATTTTATTTTTAAATTGAGACATTTAAATTTTATTGAATTTTACTAAATATAATACATACTTAAATAGTAGAGGGTAAAAATGGTCATTTCATTTCCTAAGTCCAACAGTAAATAATTCCATGAAAATTGTCTCATACCCCTCATAGGATAGTATAATCCCCCATATTGTTCCCCCATATGGGGGATAAGGAGTTCGGCCGGACTCCATGTCCGGCGGACTAAAAAAAAAACAAACGTCGGATAAAAAGCTTCCCTCGAATTACAATCTCAACAGTGGATAGTCCCCCTTTTGAGGTAAAGTGCACAATTTAACTCTGTTAATAATTTTTACACAAAATCAATATTACCCTTATTTTTATTTTCAATTTTCTTACCCATGCCACTACTACCATAACTTTCTTTCTCTCTCAAACCCCCTTTTAACAACAGTACATCATCTTCTCACAGTCATTACAAGGCACCAACTACTTCTCTTCTCACAACAATCCCTTTCCTTTAACACTGTTTCTCTTCTCACCGAAGACATCCACTCCAAAGTAACCATCACCGCCAACTTGTGTTATATATATATATATATAAATTTGTGTATATATAATTTTTTTTCTCCTTCTGTAAACCTATCAATGCTATTAATTTTGTCAAATTATTTTGATATTTGCATTATGAAGCCTTGACTAAAATACTGTTAGAAATATATGGATGATATGGAGGTATTCTGTTTGGTTTCAAAAATATTGAATGATTCAGAAATAATTTAACAAATTATAATTTGTACACAAAACAAAATTAAGAACTTCTGAGATAATATAAGCAATCTTGAAAACGATGAAGAAGAAGGAATCTGTAAACAGAGCAAAATTCCGAAGAATTTTTTACTCTAAATCGACTTTAATTTCAAAATTAATTTTGTCGTAATTCAAATTCAATTCAACTCCCGAATGAATGAGGTATTTATAGGCTTCAAGATGGAAGTTCGAACAGACACAAACTTGTTTGAATTTCGGTGATTCAACTTCGAGAATCTGCCTGAAATACATTAAACTTGTTGTTCTAATTTCAGCAATTGTAGTGACCTTTACCAAATCAAAAGGAATGAGAAGTGATGATAGTAGTGCTTCAATGAGATGGGATTTATCCATCGGTTGTGTGGCAGTGGTGTTAGAGCAATGGTGGCTCTGGGTTGGGTTCTTCATGATGATGGGTAATATAGCGACCCCAGTCTTTCCCCATTTGGTTGTTGTATCCGGACTTAGGTTCCGTGGATCCTATTGTTATATATTTGTTGTTGTCATCCTTTAATTTCTTATTTTGAGTTATGGGATGTATTGGGCAGGTTTGTTACAGGTTGGGAGTCTTTGGGAGCAAAGGGTTGCTGCCTAGAATTTTGGTCCTTCGCTCGAGCGAGCAGTTTGTCGCTCGAGCGAGCTCTTTGTTTTGGTCCTTCGCTCGAGCTAGGGTTTCTTCGATTGAGCGAGCGACTGCGTCTGGGTATAGAACCTGAGAGTTGTGTTTCTTGGCTCGAGCGAGATTTCCTTCGCTCAAGCGAGCGAGGTGTATGTTTTCGAGTTATTCGTTCAAGCGAGCATTATGTCGCTCGAGCGTGCTTCTGGGCTGCAGACCTGAAGCTTCGAGTTTTTGGCTCGAGCGAGACTTTCTTCGCTCCAGCGAGGCTTTCTTGTGTCTGGTCGCTCAAGCGAGCCTGTTTAATATAAATATGCAGCTACAGGGAAAAATACACTTTTTCATCCTCTTTTTGATTTCAAAACCGTAGGTCCGTGTTCTCTCTCCCTCTATACACCTTCTCTCATAGGTTTCATCTATTGTTAGGGTGTTTCTACCCTATGTTCTTTATTAAAAAGATAGAGGGTCGCGAGGGCTTTGTTTTAATCTGAGAGTTTGGCGGTTTGGAGCACTTTGGATTTTCGTCATCTTCTCCATTCGAGTTCTTCACTTCGAGGTAGGGATACCCTACTCCATATTATAGGTTTTGTCCTAAGTTTTGGTCATTTTGATATGTTGGTGTCGTTTGGTAATTTTTAGGGTTTGATTTATAATTTGAGAAAAAGGGAATTTTTATATATTAAACTCCATGTGTTTGGAAGTCATGAAAAATGACATTGATAGTATTAAATTGATAAAAATTGAACCTTAGGGTTAATTTTGAGGAAAGGGGGAAAAGCCCTAATTGTTGTAATAAATTAATTTGTATAATTAATTTAGGAAAAAATGTGGAATTAAGTTTAATTCATGAAATTGGGGAATTATGAGATAGAATTGTGTAGTTGGATAACTTAATCACTCACCTATGAAAATGTTGAGTTTATATTTGTTGATACATTTATTTCTTGTTTAGAAATAATTGTTTTGGGCTATCGGTGGAGGATAGTCGTGATTGTTGTAGACATTGCATGTTGATTAGGAAAAATTGAAACTAATCGCATTGAATTAGTCATTGAATATGACGATTGAATTAATACAGCAAATACATGTATTAATTGAATATTGTATATGACAAATGTTAAACACATTGTATATGCATATTGTTTGGGAGGAGATAGGGGATGTACTCCATGGTGTGAGGGAAGATAGGGGATGGACTCTCAAACCTGTTTACGAGGAGAAAGGGGATGGACTCCATTAGTACAACAAATATGTGTACTTATTGATTTATGGAAGTGTTTTGGTATGAGCCTTAGTCTCATTTGAATTGTTGATATTGGAAGTAATGTTAATGTGAGATGTGGTCTCATTTTATAGTTTGGCCAAGTTCTGAGCCATGTTTGTATAATGAAAAGTTGAATAATTACGGAAAGTGAACCATGTCATGGACATTATTGTCATGAAACTGTATAGTGATATAATGGATTTAGATGTGTTAACCATCTATCGAATGCTATTGCTTTAGTCAATTCTTATATTTGGTTTAGTATATTTTCATTGGTGTGGCTCACCCTATCACGGAATATCATTTTAGGTCCGGTGATATACTACCTCCAAGGACTTAGCTTGGGAGGATTTGGAGTTGAAGACTGTTTGGTTAGTTGGTATTTGTTTTATTTTGATATTATTTGTAAACTCAAGTCACGGGCTTAATGTGTAAGTGAGTTTGTACTCAGACTTTTGTGTCCAAGTGTTGGCTTGGAAAGTTGTAAGCCCATAGGACATTTACTTTCGTTGTTACATGTAATGTTTTTTTTAATAAGATCACTCTGATGAATGGAATAATGTTTTGTTTTCTTATATTAATGAATGTCAATATTATATATGTGATGGGTTTATTTTGAGGCGTGACAACTTGGTATCAGAGCGTACCGGGTTTGAATACTTTGGGTACGTGTGAAGTGATTAGTATCACAATGGGTTCGTCTCGTTTGATAGAGACTTAGTTGTACTGTTATATGCTTATATGATAACATGTTTATGTGACTATGTGGGTATGGAATGTAGTTTCTAGGATGTTGATTGAACCCTTGAGTTTCTAGAAGTCTTGTTGGAAAGGCACTTGATCAATGTTGTTTCCAACCGGAACTTTAGTAATGCCTCGGGACTGTCATTATCCAGGAATGAAATTTGTAGGTGCTTATGTGATTATGTGCTTACGTGGAGTGAATTATTGTTGTCCAATGCATTAGGACGTGAGTGTTATAGTTTCGGCACATTTATTAATGTGCTAACGTCTTTGTTACCTTTATTAGGATGTTAGGACGAGGATGAGGACGTGGTAGGCGTGGTAGGTAGGAAATGTCTATGTCGAAGGAGATTAGGGCGGCGGAAGGAGTTGGTCAGGCCAATGTGGCCGAGCTAGTAGGCCAGCGGGCTATGGGCGCCTTGGGCCGAGAGATAGCAGGGGCATTCAGGGGATCCGTGGGCATTCTCGGTAGGAATCATGCCCGAGTTCATGTTCTTGATCTGAGGCCTTCTTTCTGAAGAGGGAGTTCTTCCGGTCTAACCCGGACGAGTTTATGGGTTATCCAAAAGAGCCACTTAAGGCAGATGAATGGCTCGAACAGACAACGAAGACGTTTGAGATGCTTGGCATCGAAGACGGGGTGTTGAAAGTGACCTTGGCATCTTTCCAGCTAAAGGGGGATGCGTGTCGGTGGTGGAAGTTCACGAAGAGCCGTATAGGAGGGACTTGGGAGGCCTTTGTAGATGCTTTCCAGGAGAAGTTCCTGTCTACAGCTGTTAAGGAGAGGTTGAGAGATTAGTTCTGCCGTCTTAAGTAGCTGAGTTCTTCAGTGGCCGAGTTTGAGGCCGTATTTACTAGCTTATCCAGGTTTACACCTGAACTGGTGGCGTCTGAGGAACGCCGTTGTCTTGAGTTTGAGAAGAAGTTGAGGCATGGCCTCAAGATGAGAGTTAGGGGTTCTATGACCCGAGAGTATGGGTGCCTGGTGGATGCTGCAGCCCATATGGAGATCATGATGTAGGAGGAGGAAAAGGAGAGGCAGAGGGGCTCCAAGAGGAGTCAGGATGGCCAGAGTGATGGCAGGAGACAGAGAGGTTTTAACCCTCAGCAGTCTCACGGTAGCTTTACTAGATCGACTTTTCCGGTCTGCAGTGTAGGTTACAGGAAAGGCGGCCGAGGAGACATTACTTGTTTCAAATGTGGTCGGTGGGCCACAAGTCTAGTTGCCCTCGGAAGGGAGGAACGAGCATCATCATCTTCGGCTCGACCTCAGAGCCAGAGTCAGGGTAGTGGCCAGTCGCTCTCTTGTTACCAGTGCGGTCAGGCAGGGCACTTGAAGAGGTTTTGCTCGCTGTTGGGTGGCACATCTGGTGCAGTTGGTTTGAGACAGACTCGAGTCATCTTGCTCGGTCGATTCGGGCCTCGAGGGCCAATCGAGGGCTTCATCGTCCCGATCTCGGCGATCTTATGCTCCTAGGGTGGCGGTAGATCGAAGACCGTCTGCAGGCGTGTATCTTTATTCGCCAGGATCTTGCAGCTCCATCTTTTGTGAGAGGTACCTTTTTGTTTTGCAACTCGGTTGCTAATGTGTTGATTGATATGGGAGCATATCATTCTTTTATATCTACTGCATTTGCATCTGTTTTGGGATTGGAGTTGGCACAGTTAGCATCTCCTATATGTGTAGTATCACCTGTTGGGGGTGAGTTGATTTTAAAACACGGATGTAGAGGTTGTGATATAGAGTCGTGATCGTCGGCTTCCCTTTCCTTTTGTAGTTATGCCCATGTCGATTTGGCGTTATTTTGGGTATGCACTGTTATCGTCATACGGATAGTTATTGATTATTACTGCTTGATCACAGTATGTACCTTGAGCGGGGATTGTTTCCATTTCTTGGGGGATCGGGTTGGTAGTGTTTTGCCACCGGTGTATGATCCGCGAGAGGGGAGTGAGTTGAGTGGTCTCCTTGCTAGCCTTTTGAGTAGTGAGTGTGATGAGATCCAGACTATGTTGCCAAGAGTGGTTTGTGAGTACTCGAACGTCTTTCCCGAGGATCTTGTTAGTTTGCCACCTTATAGAGAGATTGAGTTCTCCATTGACTTAGTGCCCGACACCGCGCCGATTTCTATGGCACCTTATCGTTTTGCCCCAGCAAAGTTAGTTGAGTTGAAGATTCAGCTCCAGGAGTTACTAGATAAGGGCTATATTCATCCTAGTGTTTCGCCGTGGGGAGCGCCGGCCCTCTTTGCTAAAAAGAAAGGTGGTGCCTTGAGACTCTGTATCGATTACTGAAAATTGAATCGGGCTACAGTCAAGAATAAGTACCCTATGCCTCGTATAGATGATTTGTTTGACCAGTTGAAGGGTTCCCGTTGTTTCTCTAAGATAGACTTGAGATCGGGTTATCATCAGTTGAGAGTCAGGGAGGAGGATATTCCAAAGATGGCATTCCGTACGCGGTATGGCCACTATGAGTTCCTGGTGATGCCATTTGGGCTCACCAATGCACCGGCAGTCTTTATGGATTTGATGAACCGAATCTTTCGGGAATTCCTGGATCGTTTTGTGGTCGTTTTTGTGGACGACATTCTTATTTATTCGCCTTCTGAGGAGGAGCACGAGGAACACTTGAGAGTGGTGCTTGAGTTGCTTAGAACCCATAAGCTTTATGCTAAGTTTGGGAAGTGTGAATTCTGGCTAGGAGAAGTCAAGTTCTTAGGCCATGTGGTTTCAGGGGAAGGGGTGTCTATTGATACATCCAAGATTAAGGTAGTGCAGGATTGGGCACAACCTAAGAGTGTGTTTGAGATTCGTAGTTTTCTGGGTTTAGCGGGGTATTACCGTCGATTTGTGAAGGATTTCTCCAGGTTAGCTTCACCGTTGACTAGATTGACTCGGAAGGGAGTCAAATTTGTATGGAGTGAGACTTGTGAAAAGTCGTTTCAGGAGTTGAAAGTTAGATTGACCACCGCTCCGGTCTTGATTATTCCGGAGAGAGGGTTGGGTTATCACGATCTATTGTGATGCCTCACGAGAGGGTTTGGGTTGTGTATTGATGCAAGAGGGGAAAGTGGTTGCCTATGGCTCACGTCAGTTGAAAATACACGAGAAGAATTACCCTACACATGACCTAGAGTTAGCAACTGTGATCTTTGCCTTGAAGATTTGGAGGCATTACCTTTATGGTGAGAGACTTGAGGTGTTTTCGGATCATAAGAGTCTGAAATATCTGTTTACATAGGAAGACTTGAACTTGAGGCAAAAGAGGTGGATAGAGTTTATTGAGGATTACGACTTCGAGTTGCATTATCATCCGGAGAAGGCCAATGCGGTAGCCGATGCCCTTAGCAAGAAATCTGTTGGTGACATAGCTAGTATAGCCATCTGGGAATGGGAGATGTTGGGTGCACTTGGGGAGTTTGATTTGCTTCTGGGCGAATCCGAGGTCTGACCTTGTTTTTCATTGTTGCATTCTACACTTATGACTCGAGTGTTAGAGGCACAGAGAGGTGACCTTGAGGTGGATTCCCTCCGAGAGAAGGTCTCCAGTGGGAAGGTTGAGAAAGGTTTATCTGTGTATCCCGACATGAGTGTGAGATACCAAGACCGTTTGTTTGTACCGGAGTCTTGCCGAGAGGAAGTACTCCAAGAGTTTCATCATTCACGCCTTGCGGTGCATCCGGGAGGCACTAAGATGTATCGTGATTTGGGTCACCAGTTTTGGTAGTGGGGTATGAAGAAGGATGTGGCAGCTTTTGTGTCTATGTGCCTTACTTGTTAGCAAGTGAGGGCCGAACATCAGAGGCCAGCGGGTTTGTTGCAATCCTTGCCTATTGCCGAGTGGAAGTGGGAGCATGTCACTATGGACTTCGTTGTAGGTCTTCCGAGGACTCAGCGGGGTAGTGATGCTATTTGGGTGGTTGTAGACCGATTGACTAAGTCGGCACACTTCATTCCTATGCGTGTGAGAGATTCGGTTGACCATCTTGCCGACTTGTATATTCGGGACATAGTGAGGTTGCACGGGGTCCCAGTGACGATCGTTTTAGATAGAGATCCTCGTTTTACTGCTAGGTTGTGGCAGAGTTTGCAGAGTGCCTTGGGCACTAAGTTGACGTTTAGCACGGCTTATCATCTTCAGACTGACGGGCAGTCCAAGCGTACTATTCAGATCCTTGAGGATATGCTTCGGGGTTGTGTTCTTGACTTTAGTGGGTCGTGGGAGAGGCACTTGCCTTTGGTGGAGTTTGCCTACAACAACAGTTTCCAGTCTAGTATTGGTGTGGCACCGTTTGAGGCCTTGAATGGCCGACCGTGTAGGTCTCCAGTTTGTTGGGCCGAGGTGGGTGATGCACCTTTGTTGGGCCCGGAGTTGGTGAGGGAAACGACGAAGAAAGTTGAGCTTATCCGTAGGAGGCTTGTTACAGCCCAAAGTCGTCAGAAATCTTATGCTGACCGTAGGAGGAGACCTTTGGTATTTGAGGTAGGTGATCATGTCTTTCTAAAGATATCACCTAGGCGGGGATTGATGAGGTTTGGGAAGAGCGGGAAGTTGTCCCCTCGGTTTATTGGCCCTTTTGAGATCCTTGAGAGGATTGGCGATGTTGCCTATCGTTTAGCTTTGCCACCCCAGTTATCCGGAGTTCATGACGTGTTTCATGTGAGTATGCTTCAGAAGTATGAGCCGGATCCATCACATGTATTGGATTGGACCGACTTAGAGGTAGATGAGGATGCCTCGTATGAGGAGAGGCCGGTTCGGGTCTCGGATAGGCGGGATCAAATCTTGCGAGGCAAGACCATTCCCTTGGTAAAACTTTTGTGGAAGCATCACGGAGTGGAGGAAGCCACTTGGGAACGTGAGTTGGAAGTCCGCGAGAAATATCTGGACCTGTTTGTTGATATGTAATCTTGTATTGAGATTTTGTAATATTATTTAACTTTAAGAGCATTATACATGTCTTAAGCTGTAAAACATTAAGAATGTTTTGGTTTAATGGAAATATTTTGAAACTTGTCTCGAAATGGAAGTTTAATGGAACATTGCATATGTTGAATTGATTGTAGAAATGGAAAGGTATCATGAACATTGAATATGATACGGAATTGTGAATTATATATATTGAAAACTGTTGAATTTGAAAGGAAATTGCATATTGATAATGCAGGTTGAAATATATGTTGTTTTACATATTGTGAAATGCCTCTTGATAAGAGATGAAATGACCGGTATTGGGTCAAGTTGTTTAATATTGAAATGTAATATTGTTGAAAATTGAGAAAAACTTGTTTTCAAAAACTTGTGCTTAATTTCGGGGATGAAATTCTTTAAGGGTGGGGGGAGGTTATAGCAACCTCGGTCTTTCCCCATTTGGTTGTTGTATCCGGACTTAGGTTCCGTGGATCCTATTGTTATATATTTGTTGTTGTCGTCCTTTAATTTCTTATTCTGAGTTATGGGATGTATTAGGCGAGGTTTATTCTGAGTTGGGAGTGTTTGGGAGCAAGGGTTCTTTGCCAATTTTGGTCCTTCACTCGAGCGAGCTCTTTGTTTTGGTCCTTCGCTCGAGCTAGGGTTTCTTCGATCGAGCGAGCGACTGCGTCTGGGTATAGAACCTGAGAGCTGTGTTTCTTGGCTCGAGCGAGATTTCCTTCGCTCGTGCGAGCGACGTGTATGTTTTTGAGTTATTTGCTCGAGTGAGCATTTTGTCACTCGAGCGTGCTTTGCGCAGACCTGAAGCTTCGAGTTTTTGGCTCGAGCGAGACTTTCTTCGCTCGAGCGAGGCTTTCTTGTGTTTGGTCACTCGAGCGACTAATCCTTCGCTCGAGTGAGCCTGTTTAATATAAATACGCAGCTGCAGGGAAAAATACACTTTTTCATCCTCTTTTTGATTTCAAAACCCTAGGTCTGTGTTGTCTCTCCCTCTACACACCTTCTCTCATAGGTTTCATCTATTGTTAGGGTGTTTCTACCCTATGTTCTTTATTAAAAAGATAGAGGGTCGAGAGGGCTTTGTTTTAATCTGAGAGTTTGGCGGTTTGGAGCACTTTGGATTTTCGTCATCTTCTCCATTCGAGTTCTTCACTTCGAGGTAGGGATACCCTACTCCATATTATAGGTTTTGTCCTAAGTTTTGGTCATTTTGATATGTTGGTGTCGTTTGGTAATTTTTAGGGTTTGATTTATAATTTGAGAAAAAGGGAATTTTATATATTAAACTCCATGTGTTTGAAAGTCATGAAAAATGACATTGATAGTATTAAATTGATAAAAATTGAACCTTAGGGTTAATTTTGAGGAAAGGGGGAAAAGCCCTAATTGTTGTAATAAATTAATTTGTATAATTAATTTAGGAAAAAATGTGGAATTAAGTTTAATTCATGGAATTGGGGAATTATGAGATAGAATTGTGTAGTTGGATAACTTAATCACTCACCTATGAAAATGTTGAGTTTATATTTGTTGATACATTTATTTCTTGTTTAGAAATAACTGTTTTGGGCTATCGGTGGAGGATAGTCGTGATTGTTGTAGACATTGCATGTTGATTAGGGAAAATTGAAACTAATCGCATTGAATTAGTCATTGAATATGACGATTGAATTAATATAGCAAATACGTGTATTAATTGAATATTGTATATGACAAATGTTAAACACATTGTATATGCATATTGTTTGGGAGGAGATGGGGGATGTACTCCATGGTTTGAGGGAAGATAGGGGATGGACTCTCAAACCTGTTTAGGAGGAGAAAGGGGATGGACTCCATTAGTACAACAAATATGTGTACTTATTGATTTATGGAAGTGTTTTGGTATGAGCCTTAGTCTCATTTGAATTGTTGATATTGGAAGTAATGTTAATGTGAGATGTGGTCTCATTTTATAGTCTGGCCAGGTTCTGAGTCATGTTTGTATAATGAAAAGTTGAATAATAACGGAAAGTGAAACATGTCATGAACATTATTGTCATGAAACTGTATAGTGATATAATGGATTTATATATGTTAACCATCTATCGAATGCTATTGCTTTAGTCAATTCTTATATTTGGTTTAGTATATTTCTGCTGGGCTGTGGCTCACCTTATACGGGAATATCATTTTTAGGTCCAGGTGATATGCTACCTCCAAGGACTTTGCTTGGGAGGATTTGGAGTTGAAGACTCTGTTTAGTTAGTTGGTATTTGTTTTATTTTGATATTACATGTAAACTCAAGCCAAGGGCTTAATGTGTGATTGAGTTAGTACTCAGACTTTTGTGTCCAAGTGTTGGCTTGGAAAGCTATAAGCCCGTAGGGCATTTACTTTCGTTGTTACATGTAATGTTTTTTTAATAAGATTACTCTGATGAATGGAATAATGTTTTGTTTTCTTATATTAATGCATGTCAATATTATATATGTTATGGGTTTATTTTGAGGGCGTGACAGGTAATACATAATAAGTTGTTGGTGAGGAAACAAGGAGATGAGGGCATTACAGTAATTTTGATTCCAAATTATATCTTCAACATTGTTACCACGCGTCTTAATCAATGTTGAGTTACACGCGCGGTTATTTATAAGAGTTTCTATTAGTTTTACATTTCACTCCAAATCATGAGGAGTTTGTGTATATTTTTAAACTTGAAAGGGATAATGTGTTTTTGAGTTAAACCACAAGGGATAAAATGTAATTAACCCATATATATAGTGAATGATTATGTGCAATTCATTTTAATTTCACTCATTTAACTACAATGACGTGTCATTATTCTATTGTTGTCAAAAGAAATATAGAGAATAAAATGTAAACCCTTTATTTTATATGATTTTTTTTTTTTTTACTATCTACTTGGAATTATGATGTAAGTCAATTGTGGGGGTGTTTGGTAGAGCTTATAAGCTGCTTATTTCAGCTTTTAACTTAATTTAAGCTAAAAGTTTGTGTTAGGTTCAGCTTAACTTGATCAACTTATAGCTTAAATAAAGCTAATTTTCAACTTTTTTGAAAAGTTGGTGAGGGGGTGCTTATTAAGTTAGCTTAAGTGCACAGTTGGTATTGGGGAGAGGAAATGACTTAAATACCCCTTATAATTTCAAATATTACATGTGTGCCATGTATATAAACCAAAACACTCTCATTTTTTCCTCTTCCACGAATCTTTTGGCGATTCCGGCGACTTCAAGCGATTCTGGCGAAGGAGATCTCTCTCTCTTGCTCGAGCATGAACCATCGATCTCCCTATTCTCTCTCTCCCTCGCTGTCTTTGCTACATCCATGCGCCATACCTAGGGTTTTTCGTCGTCGATCTCGGGTGTGTGTGTTCGCGATCGCGAACCAGAGATCTGTTATATATGTATATATGTGTGTGTGCGTGTATGTTTGTGTGCCTGAAGTGGCTGTGGGGGGGTGTTCGCGATCGCGGCGGCAGCTCTCTCTCTCTCTTCGGCATATCTCTCTTTCTCTCTCTCTTACGTGGTCTAGTAGTTCTCTGTCTCTTGGCGTTGTTAAATGCATCGTTGTCGTCCCTTTTCGGTGAACTAGAGTCGTCACCCTGCAGGCTAGGGTTTTCATATTTCTTTTTTAATTTTTTTTTCTTCTCCTCTTCCTAAAGGTTTTCAGTATTTTTTGAATAAAATAATAATAATAATAATAATAATAATAATAATAATAATAATAATAATAATAATAATAATAATAAAGCCATTATTATTAATATTATTTTAGTATTAATTATTAAAATTGGTTGATTACAAAAATTAATAATTTTAGTATTTTTATATTAATTAATACTAATTAATAATTTTAGTATTAATTGATTACAAAAAGCCATTAATTGCCACTAATTAATTTATAATGAAATAATTTTATTCTAATTGATTTATAATGAAAAAATGAAAAAAATAATGGGAGACTTATTTATAAGTCCTTTTTGATTTCTTATGCTAGGCTAAGTCTGTGTAATTTTTATAGAGTCTCAAGTCCTATTTAGATAGGAATGTATTCCACAAGATCCTACATAAGCGTAGTGATGTGACACTTACATAAGCGTAATGTAGCGTGACACCCACATAAACATAACGTAACGCGTGACACCTATATAAATGTAGCATTGACACATACTTAAACATAACGTGACACCTATATATAAGCGTAACGTCTCACGTTACGTTTATAAACTTAATGAGTTTTTATTTTTAAAATTAAATGTGAAAATGTTGGTGTCACGTTACATTTCATATAAATATGATATATGGCAACATTCAATTTCCTATAGGAAATTGAATGTTGCCATAGATTATAGGTGTCACATTACGTTTATGTAAGTGTCACGTTACGTTACCACTACAAGAAATTTAGGCTATTGTAACAAAATTTGGTGACGATTTTTTTTTTTTTTTGTCTTAAAATTTAACCCAAAGATGACAAAATATTAATTTTGTCGTTTGTTTTAATTTTTCTCGAAAGTATAGGAGATGAAAACAAAATTTCATCTGCAAAAATGAGGTGCCAATTTCATTTGCATTGGCGCGAATTATTTTAGCTCATTGGAGACGAACATTTTTGTCACAAAATATAATTTTTTTTGTGACGAACATAATTCGTCGCCAATAAATTCCATACCTATTAAACGATGTTGCATATTTCTTTTTATTAGGCGACAAATATATTTTTGTCTGGGAAGGATAAGTTATGGAAGACGAAAATATTTCGTCTCCATCATGCAGACAATGTCATTTCATCTTTACATTAAATAGGCGACAAATATATTTTTGTCTCGGAAGAATAAGTTGTGGGAGAAAATATTTCATCAGTAATAAATTCTAATTGGTTGCGTGACAAATATATTTTTTGTCTCATAAGGTTAAGTTATGGAAGACAAAAATATTTCATCACCAATAATAAATTCTTTGTTCTGGTATTTAAGGATACAAAAATATTTTATCACTAATCATTTTTCTTTATTAAAATGCCATGGTTTTGTGTTTCGAAACATTGAAACTGTGACCCCAATAGATACACTCTGACGCTTATCACTCATTTTCATGTACACGGACCTTGAAGTCGTGACCTAAGAAGACACTTTCTACAAACCCTCATTTCTCTCTCGCACTTGAGTCTACTCCTCTCTCACAAGTATTGAAATCGTGACTCAAGAAGACACTCTGTAAACCATTTCTTCTATTTCACGCTAAAGCCCCTCTCTTCTGTCTCACCCTTCGTGCATGCCAACATTGAAGCTATTATCCAAGAAGGCACCCTATGCAAACCCACTATTCTTTCTCACAGTGAAGGCCCCTCTTGCACGCAAGCACTTTTTCTCATTGTTTGAACCAACTCTACCCTTTTCGTCTAGAACACCCATTTCAAAAAAATCGAAGGTCAAAACCTCTCTCCACAAAAAAAAAATAATAGTAATAAATAAAATAAATAAAAAAAGAAGATAATTAATGTAGCTATTTTTTTTTTTTTTGTGAGAAAAAATACAGAGAAACAAATAATAAAAAATTTATAATTTTCAAAATTAATAGAAAACATTACCTTGTTTAGTATGGAGTTTTCAATAATTAATTTTTAAAATTTGGTGATAAAATTTATTTTCGTTTTAGAACGTATCCCAAACATGACCAAATATTACTTTTGTCGTTTCTTTTAATTCTTCTCAAAACTATAGGAGACGAAAAAATAAATTCGTCAGAAAAAAAAGAGGCGCAAATTTTCTTTCTTGTTGGTGTCAATTATTTTAGCTCATTGGAGACGAACATTTTCGTCACAAATTTTAAAGATTTTTGTGACAAAAGGAATTCGTCACTAATAAATTCCAAACTTATAAGACGATGTCGTTTCATTTTCTTATTTATTTGGTGACAAATATATTTTTTGTCTGGGAAGGATAAGTTATGGGAGACGAAAATATTTCGTCACCAATAAACTCTTCATGCTCGTTTTATCTTTCTGTTAATTAGGCGACAAATATATTTTTGTCTTGGAAGGATATGTTTTGGGAGATGAAAATATTTCATCACTAATAAATTCTCCATGTGTCGTGTTGCATTTTGATTGATTGCACAACGAATATATTTTTGTCTCATAAGGTTAAGTTGAAGGAGACGAAAATATTTCATCACCAATAAATTCTCCATCCCCACACAACGTTGTTTTTGTATTTTTGTTGATTAGGCAACGAACATATGAGTTTGAGACAAAAATATTTTATCACTAATTATTTCTCTTTATTAAAATGTCGTCAGAAACTAAGAGGCACTCTCACCTTAATCACTTACTTTCACACACACACAAATACTAAAATCGTGACCCGAAAAGACACCCTCTACAAACCCTCATTTTTCTCTCGCACTTGAGTCTCCTCTCTCACAAGTATTGAAGCTGTGACTCAAGAAAACAATCTGTATAAACCATCTCTTCTATTTCTCACTGAAACTCCTCTATTCTCTCTCACATTTAAGCCGTTTGTGCATGCAAACATTATTATCCAAGAAGAAGTTTTGTGCAAAGCTACTATTCTTTCTCACAGTAAACCTCTCTCCACAAAAAGAAACATAATAATAATAATAATTAAACAAGAAAACAAAATATAAGAAATCTAGGCTATTATGACAAAATTTGGTGACGATTTTTTTTTTTTTTTTTTTTTGTATTAAAATTTAACCCAAAGATGAGAAAATATTAATTTTGTCGTTTGTTTTAATTTTTCTCAAACTTGTAGGAGACGAAAAAAAATTTCGTCTCCAAAATTCAGGCACCAATTTCATTTGTATTGGCGCGAATTATTTTAGCTCATTGAAGACGAACATTTTTTGTCACAAAATATATATATTTTTTGCGACGAACGTAATTCGTCACCAATAAATTCCCTACCTATTAAACGATGTCATTGCATATTTCCATTTATTAGGTGACAAATATATTTTTGTCTAGGAATGATAAGTTATGGAAGACAAAAATATTTCGTCACCAATAAACATTCCATCATGCAAACGATGCCGTTTCATCTTTCTATTAAATGGGTGACAAATATATTTTTTTGTCTTGGAAGAATAAGTTGTGGGAGAGGAAAATATTTCATCACTAATAAATTCTGATTGATTCTTGTGACTAATATATTTTTCATCTCATAAGGTTATGTTGTGGAAGACAAAAATATTTCGTCACCAATAATAAATTCTCTGTTCTTGTATTTAAGGAGACAAAAATATTTTATCACTAATTATTTCTCTTTATTAATATGCTATGGTTTTGTGTTTCGGAGCACTGAAATCGTGACCCCAAGAGACACACTCTGACCCTTATCACTCATTTTTATGTGCACGGACACTCAAGTCGTGACCCAAGAAGACACTTCCTGCAAACCCTCATTTGTCTCTCGCACTTGAGCCTACTCCTCTCTCACAAGTATTGAAGTCGTGAAGCAAGAAGACACTCTGTAAACCATTTCTTCTATTTTCGCACTAAAGCCACTCTCATATGTGTCACACTTAAGTCCTTCATGCATGCTAGTATTGCAGCTATTATCCAAGAAGGCACCTTATGCAAAACAAACTATTCTTGCTTATAGTGAAAGCGCCTCTTGCATAAGCACTTTTTCTTATTGTCTAAACCAATTCTACCCTTTCCGTCTAGAACACCCATTTTAGAAAAATCGCAGGTCAAAACCCCTCTCCACAAAAAAAAAAAGAAAAAGAAAAAAAAAAGAAGATAATTAATGTAGCTATTTTTTTTTTTTTTTGTGAGAAAAAAAACAAAGGAAAAATTAATAATAATTTTTTAATTTTCAGAATTAATAGAAAACATTACCTTGTTTAGTATGGAGTTTTCAATAATTAATTTTTAATTTTTAATCTATATTTTTTTAGTGAACATTTTTTAATATTATATATATATATATACATATTTTACTTTTTAAATCCCTTTAATTTAGATGAGGGCAAATTGCAGCAATTGTCTCGGTACTTTGGTCCTTGTGTCATATAAATGGTATGTGCCATATCTATATCTATATCTATCTATACTATATATTAAGCAAAAGGGGGTTTTTAACTCATAGGCCTTGTGAGAGCTCCAATATCCTAATCCTCATTTTCTAATTTTTTTGATTTTTTTTCCTTTAAAAAACAAACTCAGCATTTATTAAATTCTCCAAAATCTTTTTTACTTCCTTTTCAATGCTTGATTGGAAGAAAACCTATAGGCTAATGTGAACTCTACTATTGAATGTTTTAATTAAAGCCTATGCACACTGAACTTATTAATTGAGTCCCCCATCGTCAAATGAAAAATTCTGGCATATTATAAGAGTATTATGATGTCTACGTGTACTCTAAAACTATGTATTCCACATGCAAAATATATATATATATGTCTTGCCCCATTAAATTAAGGAAAAGGGGGTTTCTAACTCCCAAGCTTTGTGGGAGCTCCAATCTCCCAATCTTAATTTTCTAAATTTTTTTATTTTAAAAAAAAAAACTCAGTATTTATTGATTTGGTCAAAATCCCCTGATCAACATTTATTAACTTTTTCCAATCCACATGTCTTTTCACATGCCTGCATTTATTGATTTGGTTAAAATCTCCTTATCAACATTTAAAATCCCCTCATACAAATAATTATAGATACAATCTGTGCATAGTTACTGCAGTACCCTTTTTAACTTCTCCCATATATTATGATTAGGGATGAGATTGTTAAATTATTTTTATGAAAAATCTTAAAAAACATAATTTATATATTAAAAAAAAACTAAAACAAATATGAATATCTATAGTTATCCCGTGCATAGCACGGGTGATAGGCTAGTATTTATCTATACTATATATTAAGCAAAAGGGGGTTTTTAACCCTCAACGCCTGTGGGAGCTTCAATATCCCAATCTGAATTTTCTAAATTTTTTATTTTTTTTAAAAAAAAAAACTCAGCATTTATTGATTTAGTCAAAATCTTCTGATCAGCATTTACGACCCTTGCAGAACCTTTCTATTTTGACTATTGCAGGGGAAAAGATAAATGCAAAGCATCTCTCTTTGATCAATATCATTCAAAGATGCAGATTGCAGTAGCAAACCACCAAATATGTGATTCCTTTAGAAGGTGGCTACTAGATATAAAAAAGTCAGCCCTTGTTATGTTACCTAATTACCCTCATTCTCCAAATCTCGGCACGTGGTGATGACATGCCAAGGTAACCATTTGTTTTAGTCCAATAGATGAGTACCACAATTTGCCTACAAAAATTCAGATGCAACATGAGTTGTACAAGCTCAAGCCACTAAAGTAGAGCATCAAATATTTAACATTACATTATAACACAAAAAAGTAGAAACCTAAGTAGTGGTCTTCTGCTTAGGAACTGCGTCAACACTTGAGTAGGCTAGGTGGAGTAGATGGCCTCCCTTAGGCTCAACATGCACCCACTTTCGTCCACTCAACTTATGTCGTTCAAACTTAACACAACCTTCCTTCATAGCATAGAGGGTGTGATCCTTCCCCATTCCGATATAGTTTCCTGGATGGAAGCGGGTTCCACTTTGGCGAACAATGATATTCCCAGGAATCACTCTCTGCACAATGATGAGAATATACTTAATGACGTGATAAAGGTTTATACGAATAAGAAAAATATGATATCAGTATTTGACTCATTTCTCCACCAAACTTCTTCACCCCAAGATTCTTTGGTTTTGAGTCTCGCCCATTCTTTGTGGATCCTGTTGTCTTTTTAGTAGCCCAGTGCCTGAATGTGAAACTCAATCCTCTTCCAGTAACATCTAAATTAAATGTAATAGAAAGGTCAATAAGGCAACAAACCAACAATTTACGAAATACCAAATTCTCTGAACTAATAGGAAAACTTTACCACTAGCGATCTTTGTAGATAGGAACATTTGTAACTAGCTCATTGAGATTCAATCTTCTATATAATAACCACGAGACCAGCAGTTTTCATAAAAATATTTGAACCCCTTCAACACAGGAACTTTTAGCGTGTATATCTGTTGTTTGAAATTCAATTTCTTCCTTGAGAGTGGGGCTGTTGTAAATCTGCGGTAACCTGGCTAAATCTTGAGTCATTACTTGGACTGAAAGTAAGCTCTTGTCTTATGTGATTAACTCCTTAGCGTCGGCATGAACTTGTTGTAGCTCAACCCTTATAGTTTTTGCTCCACCACGATCCATTTCCATTTTAACAGACTTCTTGTACAATTCCCTCATCTGCATATCTTCCTGATCCTGAGTGCATGTGTAGTGCGCCTCGAATGGGCCAAACCGTTGGGGAAAGGTGCGAGTCTTGAAAAATTGGAGGTAATCATTTTCCTATCTCTTGAGGTTTCTAATAGCCAAGGTTTTGTAGAAACAGGGGGGCTAACTAGTGGTTTTGTAAGGGTTTAGTGTAATGTGGGTGTTGTGTGTTGTTCTTTTCTTTCTTCTTTATCTTTTTTTTTTTTTAAACTTTAAAACAATGTTGACCCTTATCTCCTCATGTGCGTATCTCTTCCTTTTTCTAACCTTTTTATTTATTTATTTATTATTATGACTATCTCTTTTTCTTTTAGAGATTCTTTCTGTCAACCACTAAATTTCCTTTTGATTAATGCCCATCTGTGAACTCCCCCAAATCATCATAATCTATATTCCATCTTTTGTTTATTTTATTTCCACCATCGAAACATCATCATGCATGTATTCTCTTCTTTTATGTGTCTTATTTATTTATTTATTTTTATTTTTTTGAGTCATTATAACCTACCATCCTTAAAAAATTTCATCCTCGAAATTAACTCAAGTAATGTAATACCTTCTACAGTCACCCACAAACTATCTCAGGTACTTACCAATGCATCAACAAAAATTCTTCGACTACTACATGAGTCTCAACGAGTCACACAGGTAATGAACTAAACCATTACTTTTGCACCACAATTGGTTATAAAAACCCTTACTAGTATAAACGATCAAGTGATTCTTCTATCCACATCAATACCCTAAAGTAACCAAAATAGGATCTAATCCCTTAAGCGTAACACAAATTTTGACAAAACGTCTCCTCAAAATACTAAGACACCATACCTTATTGGTGATAACCCAACTTCAACGAACTCTCTCCATCACTTAATGCACAATGCACCCCAAGGCCAAAATAACTACCGTTACTCCATAACATATACAATGTACATCCTAATATCAAAATAACATTTCTATCACAATTCTCAAACATTTTCACCAAGGGACAAGTACGAACAAAAGATACACAGACACATTTGGAGAATATCTTTATTCTTAAGAAGGAATAATACATCTACGGATGTCGGTGAGCATATATCGTTACTACATGAGAATATTTAGTTATGGCGTCATCGCGTAAGCAAAACACATAAAAGGAAATAAAACACGAATCACGGGGATCGGGGTTTGAACCCTGACCTCGAGCTTTGTCCTTGGTCCCTCAACCATTGAGCCAAACCACTAAACCCAAGTCACTCTTGTGACCGGATATAGTTGAATAAATGTATATAATCGTAAATATACAATATAGATACATATATGTATACAACTTTCCCTTCTCTCTTCCTTCGCCAGCTGCGTCGACAGCGGCCTTGCTTTTTGGTCGGTTGGCCGCAAAAGCAAACCTCCTCGATTTATGCTTCGCCTCGGCTCTCTCTCCCTCTTGTCTTCTTCTCTTCAGCATTCTTTTGAATCAGTATCTTCCCTCTTCTACTTATTCACTCATTTTTCCTTCATCTTCATCATTCTCTTCCATCTCCTTCTTCTTCATCACTTTGCTTCTGTTTCTTTTTCCTCATCGAGAGAAAAAGTGAGACTGAACAGAGGAGAAAAGTTGTCCCCAAACTCAGTTTATTCTCTGCTATTTCTCTGACTCTCCTTTCTTTCTCTTTACATCTCTCACTACACATGGCCTCATCTCGTCCTCTCACTTTCTTTCTGGACCTCAATGATCCAAGCTCTCCTGGACCGAGTGTCCCTACTCCTACTCTTCCTAACCTTCCTGGACCGAGTGCCTTTGCTCCTACTCTTCTTAACCTTCTGGACCGGTGCCTCTATTCCTACTCTTCCTAACCTTCGGATCGAGTGTCCTGCTCCCTCTTCTTAATTTTCCCATGATGCGGTTGAGCAAATCATGGCTGCTCAATCTGACATTGAGGCCAACTACTTCACACTGAGCTCATGCATGGAAACAGTGACTGCGGTTCCCAAATTATCTCACCGGTTACAGAATAGGACCAGTGAAGTGCAATAGTTAAATTCCCAACTTTCTGCTCCGGTAGCATGTACAAAGATCTTGTGAGAGATTTAATACTGGCGGAGAATAAGGAGTTGAAACGAAAGACTACCTTCTTGACTCGATTCGGAGCACCTTGGTACTTCGCCTTTGACAACCAGCAGGGAGTCAACTCTCTCGACGGTCCTATACACACTGAGGCGGAGCCTTCAAGGGTCTCCCAAGGCGACGAAAAAAGGAAGAGCTCGGCGAGAGAGTCGAGTAAGTGAAGTCGGCATGTGACTGTTATCAAAAACAAGATCCCTTTCCCCCTTTTTTTTTACCTATGTAATCGGGATGTCATCCCTGACTTCAATAAAATTAGTTTTTTCTTCTTTTTTTTTTATTTTTTTATTTTATAATCTAGTGCAATAATTTGCTTAATATCCATCCAAAGTGATTATCTCAAGACTCTTAACCAATGAGAACACCCTCCCTTTAAAGACACAATTCAATGAATTATTTTTGAAACCCAAGCAAAATCTCAAATGAAGGCCTTTCACATTTAAATACTAATTTAAATCATTATTATTTAATTTTTTTATTTAAATATAACTTTTCTTACTTTTCAAGATGCAAAATTACTAAATTTTTACAAATGAAAATTTTCTAACATAATTTTTAGTTTATAATATTTTTAATCGATTTACTTCTATCCCTTTTTTGGGCAAGATAAGACGTCATTGGGCATCATACATCATCCTACTAACTCGTAATTATAATTAACTTTATAGAGAGGAAATGTTAATCTTCATATAGGTTAATTAAACTTTTAACACATTATTATTTTGAGGCCAAACCCAAAAAAATAAAAAATAAAAAATGTAATTTTATCTAAAACATTCTAGGATGTGTGTTCCATGACAAATATAGAAGTGTGGTGGAGTGGTTTGAAAATACTCTTGATCTGAGGATGCCCGTGATCTCATTTGCTCACCTAAAAGGAATGAACACTCTGATCAGGTGCGAATTAGCACTCGGCGGGCAAGTCGGTCTACTCTCTGGATTACTTGTATTTTAAGCTAAGCGTAATAATTCTCACATACTGATGATCCCGTATTTATAGTGTTCTCTTTGGGCCTTAGGGCCAGGCCCATCCTTGATCCTTTACATGTACTTTTACTCGGCCTTTGTTCTACTGGCTGGAGTGCCAGTTATTTTATTCGGCTCTTCGATTGACTAGGATCAATGCCGAATAGAGGTTACGTTTCGGACCGGACGGGTTCATCTATCCCTATTGATCCAGTTAAATTCGGCTCCCACAATTGCCCCCCCAAACACCCCACTAGCATCAGTTAGTCGGCGTGTTTGGCTTCTAGCCTAGAAGTCAAAAATTGCGATTAACCCTCTTCCCAATGCGTGTCAGAATGCATACACGCTTTTTGGTCATTGTAACGCTTTCCCGCCCCTTCGTACACTGCCTCCATTTAATGCGATTTGAAATTGCCTCTTCGAATGTATGTTCTGAATACTCAAAGATATCTGGTTCGCCTTCTAGTGCAACTCCTTCACTTCGCGGCTTCTGTAACTCCTTGTTTCTCGCCTTTCCCTTCGCCCCCTGTAAGTTTTCTTCTCCTTCACTTTCGATCCCGCTTCCTTGTTTGCTTTTAGTTTTCCATAATCCTTGGGCTGGCCAAGATGGCAAAACATCTGAAGGAGCTCCTTTCAGCGGACCGAATCTCTGGCTTTTGTCGCCATTTTTCCATCACCGATGACGTCCATCTGTCACTTTTGGCAGACAACACCACTGATATAGAGAGGGATGATGAGAGCACAATCGTCATTCCCCTCCTGTCAATTGCTGAGGGTGGAGTCCACTTTCCCCTTCATCCATTTTTTAGGGCCGTTCTACGATACTGGGGTCTAATCCCTTCCCAGCCCAACATGGATTTCTTTCGTATCATAATGGAAATTGTAGAGCTAAATCGACGTCTTAGGATTAATTTAGGTATATCCGTTTAGCCTTTGTTATGTCTAGCCAAATCTCTTGGCGACTGGGCGCTACTTTCTTAGAGCCAAGGATAGTGATCATCACTTAGTGATGATGCTTGCCGACTTCGGCAAGCGAGTTGATGATGTGATGAGTGGGCCGTTCATAGCAATTGGGAATTCGGCGAAGGTGAAGATCGCCTAAACCCTGTGCCAAGGCGAAAAGGCGAACCAAGTGGCCGATTAGATCACTTTTGTTTATGTTATTTCCATATCTGAATTCTACCCCATATACATCTAATTGCTTTGCTTATGCAGGAAGCGACTTGAAGAAAGTGTTGGTCTTAGATGACGCTATACTTGTAGAAATCAAAAGCTGCTACAATTTGTCGGGGCCCAAACCTTCAAAAAGCAGGGAGGCGGCCCACATTCTTCTGATGCGAGGCTTACATGACATTTTCGATGGCGAGACAACATTACGATCGAAAGGTGACAACCATCTTAAAGCCCTTATTTTCCCGACTTCAAAAACTTGAGATTGGTTTAGAAGCATCAGGTTAAACAAGTAGAAGAACAAGCGGCGAACCGATTCAGGGACCCGAACCGGTTAGCGGTGGAGCTTGATGAAGCTCTTAATTGGCCTTTGAGGAATGGGACTCAACTCGTCCAACCCTCCATCCACATCGGTAGGGACACATCCTTTGAAGATATTTTTCTGAATTTGAGAGACCTTCCTAGCACTTATTACGAGGGCATGGTTGGGAAAGCCTCATGCGATTGTACGAAAGCAAACGCATGGCCACGGCCGGACGAAGCCAATTGTTGGACTGGCCGTGAATCTTCGAACCCATTATAGTGAAAAAGCGGCTCAAGTTTGTGTGGCCGACCACGGAGAAAGGATGCGAGTGGCGGATGGCGAAGAACGACCAATTTTAGAAGATCGAAGAAAAACATACATGAGAGAGGCCGAGGAGGGCCCCGTGACATCTGTGCGCTTAGAGGAGTTGGGTGTGGTCGCGTCTTTTGTTATCGAACCAAAGATAAAAAAACATGCAGATCTCCTCTAAAGCGTCGGCTTTGAAAGATCCAGCTGTGGCTCTGAGCTTGGCTGCCTCGGTCTTCTTGCCGGCTTACAAGGCAACCTTTCGTGCCGAGCCGGATTTGGTAGCAATAGGATTAGCTGCCCAGTCGGCCCTTATGGTATGTGACTTGATCTCTTTTACTCCTTGTTTGGTTTTGTTTGCATATTATATTTCTTGGTATGTGACGATCCCAACTCCTCGTTTTGCGAGCGGTTGGAAGGATAGCGAACTAGGCCGCCACTTGTGCGATGCCATTGAAAGGATTGGCGCTTGAAGTTGGAAGGCGAAGGTGAGAGGCAAGGCGGGTTTGGCGATGAGAGCCACAATGGAAAGTGCTCGAGCCAAATTTGAGAAGGAGAGGGCTCGGATTCTTGACTAGCTCGGATCCGGCAGGAGAGAACAAGCGGCGAGGAATCGCTCAAGTTAGCCAAGGAGGCACTTGCCAAGGTGGAGGCGAGTTAGAAGAGTTGAAGAAGGCCAAGGAAAAAATTAGACTTTGAGGCTTCTGCGGCGTTAGAAATTTGGAAAAAGCGCCGCCTTGAAAACTATGTAGAAGAAATCCCCAAATTAGAATCGAGGATTCAAACACCGTGGCTCAAAGCCCTTACTCTTCTTTGGAGTTACGTGGCCATGCCAATTCCATACGAGCAATTGGGCGTTAAGCGCTTGAGTGCGATCCGAGGAAGCTTGATTTGGGAGATATTTTAGTTTTATTAAGTATTTTCTATTTCAATGTATGTTCTTTGTTAGTTGATTTTCATCTTTTTTGCATTTTCATGTGTAAAATGTCATTGTTAGCGCCCAATTTATGAATGAAAATTTTCTATGCTTTCAAGTTATTGCTTGTCTTTGTTATATAAGTACATAATTAAAAAAAAATCAGCAGTTACAACAAAATGTCACGGCTACATGAGACGGCAAACTTAATAGCCGATTAAATTAATGAATTTGATTTATGATTGAATAAAATGAATTCATGAGGTTCTGATAGGTTAGCTCATAAAGCTGACTAGAATTACATAAAATTTGATTAGCTTGACGAATCTGCCCCCAGCTGGTTCATGAACTAGAACGCCAAATGAAATGAACTTCTGAATATTGTACTGATGAATCGATTCCTGAAGCGGCTGGGGCACTCAAGCTGACTAGATTGATGAATCTACCCTTGCCCCAGCTGGTTTATGAACTAGAACGCCAAATGAAATGAACTTATGAATATTGTACTGATGAATCGATTCTTAAAGCGGCTGGGGCATTCAAGCTGACTAGATTGATGAATCTGCCCTTGCCTATTCGGTTCATGAACATAGCGCCAAATGAAATGAACTTATGAATATTATCTTGATGAATTGATTCACGGAAGCGGTGGGGCACTCAAGCCGAAGCTAGATTGATGAATCTGCCCTTACTGATTGGTTCATGAACTAGAACACGAATGAAATGAACTTATGAATATTATGCTTGATGAATCGATTTACGGGCGGTAGGCGATCAAGCCGACTAGATTGATGAATCTGCCCTTGCGGTGGTTCATGAACTAGAGCGCCCGAATGAAATGAACTTATGAATATTATCTTGATGAATCGATTCATGGGCGGGGGGCATTCAAAGGCGACTAGATTGATGAATACGCCCTTGCCGGTTGGTTCATGGCGGAGCGCCGAATAACGAGAGGTTGATGGGGCGATTGGGGCATATGACTCAGTCGGCGCTTGGTATTGAGTTTCAATATTAATGAGATTGCCTCGAAGGTCTTTGCCCTCGTAAAGAATAAATGGGTGTGTACTTCATGAGCGAAGGTCCTATTTATATGCTCGGTCGACGGATTTCGGGACCGTTTGAGAACTTACTTTTTAGCCAAAAGTCAAGTTACTAAATTAGTCAAAAAGCCAACAACTCATACTAAAAGTCAAAGATTCTCTTTTCTCTCTACTTTTTGCACATCTTTTTTGTAATTAATAAAAAGCCATCCCAAACATACAAGTTTTTTACCTACCTGGCCAACTAATCAAAAAGTTACTAAATTAACTTTGTTCCCTAAGCAGGCCTCGAGTCCGGCTCTTTGAGGAAGGTTAAACAAGTCTTGAATGTCGAATAGACTTTTCTTCAACAGAGGGAAGCGAGGGCCTTCATTTGGGAGGAGATATGAGTCGAAGTGGTGAACCTTCTTGCGGGAAGTAGGACTTGAGGATTGGGAGAACCTAATCTCCTCGTCGTCAAATGAGTCGCCAGGGAGGACAAGTAGCCATAGGGCAACCGTCTGCTCAACCCGTTACGGAAGAATTAGCGAGGACTCGCGCCCGTGAGTTTTCACGGTCTTAATGGGAATAGACCAATGGCAGTGGATTCGATCGTTCAAGATCCAAATGTGGTAGTCGGTTAAACAAATTTTTCCACCAGTCGGTATATCGATGGTGGTCGGCGAGGACTTGAAGTGTTTACGTGAAAGCGTTCACGGGGTGGTGAAGTAAATTGTACATCGCTTATGAAATCCGTGTGCGTCTCGCGTCCTTAAGCGGCGATATAAAACGAAGAAAATTAACGCGTCGGAAGGTGAAAGCTTCGTCTTGGAAAACCGGCGTGAGCTAAGGAA
>CM045769.1:161301703-161448244 GCA_025200525.1 Camellia lanceoleosa
TCAATATTACCCTTATTTTTATTTTCAATTTTTCTTACCCATGCCACTACTACCATAACTTTCTTCTCTCTCAAACCCCGCACCCAGCTTTTAACAACGGTACATCATCTATCTCCACCCAGGTCATTACAAGGCACCAACTACTTCTCTTCTCACAAGTAATCCATTTCCTTCAACTTAGCATTTTCTCTTCTCATAAGAACATCCCACTCCAAAAGTAACCATCCACGCCCAACTTTGTGTTATATATATATATATATAAATTTTTGTATATATAATTTTTTCTCCTACATAACCTATCAATCTTTATTAATTTTGTCAAATTATTTTTGCTATTTGCATTATGAAGCCTTGACTAAAATCTTTTGTGTTAGAAATATATGGATGATATGGAGGTAATTACATTTGGTTTTCAAAAATATTGAATGATTAGAAATAATTTAACAAATTATAATTTGTACACAAAACAAAAATTAAGAACTTCTGAGATAATATAAAGCAATCTGAAAGCGATGAAGAAGAATGGAATGCGTGAGCAAAATTAGAAGAATTTTTTACTCTAAATCGACTTTAATTTCAAAATTAATTTTGTAAGTAATTCAAATTCAATTCAACTCTGAATGAATGAGGTATTTATAGGCTTCAAGATGGAAGTTCGAGCAGACACAAACTTGTTTGAATTTCGGTGATTCAACCAAATCTGCAAATACATTAAACTTGTTGTTCTAATTTAGAAATTGTAGTGACCTTTACCAAATCAAAAGGAATGAGAAGTGATGATAGTAGTGCTTCAATAGAGATGGGATTTATCCATCGGTTGTGTGGCGATGGTGTTAGAAGCAATGGTGGCTCTGGGTTGTGTTCTTCATGATGATGGGTAATATATAGCGACGGTCTTTCCCCATTTGGTTGTTGTATCCGGACTTAGGTTAAAGTGGATCCTATTGTTATATATTTGTTGTTGTCATCCTTTAATTTCTTATTTTGAGTTATGGGATGTATTAGGCGAGGTTTATTCTGGTTGGGAGTGTTTGGGAGCAAAGGGTTCTGCCTAAATTTTGGTCCTTCGCTCGGCGAAGCGATTTGTAATAAAGCTTCGAGCAAGCTCTTATTTTGGTCCTTCGCTCGAGCTAGGGTTTCTTGATTGAAGCGGCTATTCGCGTCTGAGTATAGAACACGAGTTGTGTTTCTTAGCTCGGCGAATTTCCTTCGCTCCAAGCGGCGAGTGTATGTTTTCGAGTTATTAGCTCAGCGAGCATTACATCGCTCGGCGTGCTTACAAGTGCGGACACGAAGCTTTGAGTTCGCTCGGCGAGACTTTCTTCGCTCGGCGAGGCTTTCTTAATGCTGGTCGGCGAGATTTTGTTTAATATAAATATCTGAGGAAAAATACACTTTTTCATCCTCTTTTTGATTTCAAAACCCTAGGTCCGTGTTCTCTCTCCCTCTACACACCTTCTCTCATAGGTTTTATCTATTTTTAGGGTGTTTCTACCTATGTTCTTTATTAAAAGATAGAGTGTCGCGAGGGCTTTGTTTTAATCACGAGAGTTTGGCGGTTTGGAGCACTTTGGATTTTCATCATCTTCTCCATTCGAGTTCTTCACTTGAGGTAGGGATACCCTACTCCATATTATAGGTTTTGTCCTAAGTTTTGGTCATTTGATATGTTGAATTGTCGTTTGGAAATTTTTGGGGTTTGATTTATAATTTGAGAAAATCTGAATTTTTATATATTAGACTCCATGTGTTTGGAAGTCACTAAAAATGACATTGATAGTATTAAATTGATAAAAATTGAACCTTAGGGTTAATTTTGAGAAAGGAAAAAGCCCTAATTGTTGTAATAAATTAATTTGTATAATTAATTTAGGAAAAATGTGGAATTAAGTTTAATTCATGGAATTGGGAATTATGAGATAGAATGGTGTAGTTGGATAACTTAATCACTCACCTATGAAAATGTTGAGTTTATATTTGTTGATACATTTATTTCTTGTTTAGAAATAATTGTTTTTGGGCTATCGGTGGAGGATAGTCGTGATTATTTGTAGACATTGCATGTTGATTAGGAAAAATTGAAACTAATCGCATTGAATTAGTCATTGAATATGACGATTGAATTAATACTGCAAATACGTGTATTAATTGAATATTGTATATGACAAATGTTAAACACATTGTATATGCATATTGTTTGGGAGGAGATAGGGGATGTACTCCATGGTTTGAGGGAAGATAGGGGATGGACTCTCAAACCTGTTTACGAGGAGAAAGGGGATGGACTCCATTAGTACAACAAATATGTGTACTTATTGATTTATGGAAGTGTTTTGGTATGAGCCTTAGTCTCATTTGAATTGTTGATATTGGAAGTAATGTTAATGTGAGATGTGGTCTCATTTTATAGTTTGGCCAAGTTCTGAGCCATGTTTGTATAATGAAAAGTTGAATAATAACGGAAAGTGAAACATGTCATGGACATTATTGTCATGAAACTGTATAGTGATATAATGGATTTAGATGTGTTAACCATCTATCGAATGCTATTGCTTTAGTCAATTCTTATATTTGGTTTAGTATATTTCTATTTGAAACGTGGCCCACCCTATACGGGAATATCATTTTCAGGTCCAGGTGATATGCTACCTCCAAGGACTTAGCTTGGGAGGATTTGGAGTTGAAGACTCTGTTTGGTTAGTTGGTATTTGTTTTATTTTGATATTATATGTAAACTCAAGCCAAGGGCTTAATGTGTAATTGAGTTAGTACTCAGACTTTTGTGTCCAAGTGTTGGCTTGGAAAGTTGTAAGCCCATAGGACATTTACTTTCGTTGTTACATGTAATGTTTTTTTTAATAAGATCACTCTGATGAATGGAATAATGTTTTGTTTTCTTATATTAATGAATGTCAATATTATATATGTTATGGGTTTATTTTGAGGGCGTGACAACTTGGTATCAGAGCGTACCGGGTTTGAATACTTTGGGTACGTGTGAAGTGATTAGTATCACAATGGGTTCGTCTCGTTTGATAGAGACTTAGTTGTACTGTTATATGCTTATATGATAACATGTTTATGTGACTATGTGGGTATGGAATGTAGTTTCTAGGATGTTGATTGAACCCTTGAGTTTCTAGAAGTCTTGTTGGAAAGGCACTTGATCAATGTTGTTTCCAACCGGAACTTTAGTAATGCCTCGGGACTGTCATTATCCAGGAATGAAATTTGTAGGTGCTTATGTGATTATGTGCTTACGTGGAGTGAATTATTGTTGTCCAATGCATTAGGACGTGAGTGTTATAGTTTCGGCACATTTATTAATGTGCTAACGTCTTTGTTACCTTTATTAGGATGTTAGGACGAGGATGAGGACGTGGTAGGCGTGGTAGGTAGGAAATGTCTATGTCAGAGGAGATTAGGGCGGCCGGAGAAGGAGTTAGTCGAGCCAATGTGGCCCCGAGCTAGTAGGCAGCCAGACTATGGGCGCCTTGGCCCGAGAGATAGCAGGGGCATTTAGGGAATCCGTGAGCATTCTCAGAGCTGGGAATCATGCCCAGGTTCATGTTGCTGATGCAGGGCCTTCTTTTCTGAAGAGGGAGTTCTTCCGGTCTAACCCGGACGAGTTTATGGGTGATCCAAAAGAGCCACTTAAGGCAGATGAATGGCTCGAACAGACAACGAAGACGTTTGAGATGCTTGGCATCGAAGACGGGGTGTTGAAAGTGACCTTGGCATCTTTCCAGCTAAAGGGGGATGCGTGTCGGTGGTGGAAGTTCACGAAGAGCCGTATAGGAGGGACTTGGGAGGCCTTTGTAGATGCTTTCCAGGAGAAGTTCCTGTCTACAGCTGTTAAGGAGAGGTTGAGAGATTAGTTCTGCCGTCTTAAGTAGCTGAGTTCTTCAGTGGCCGAGTTTGAGGCCATATTTACTAGCTTATCCAGGTTTACACAGGCGGTGGCGTCGAGAATGCCGTTGTCTTGAGTTTGAGAAGAAGTTGAGGCATGGCCTCAGATGAGAGTTAGGGGTTCTATGACCCGAGTATGGGTGTCGGTGGATCTTTGCGGCCCATATGGAGATCATGATGTAGGAGGAGGAAAGGAGGCGGAGGGGCTCCAAGAGGAGTCGGGATGGCGGAGTGATGGCAGGAGCCAGAGAGTTTTTAACCCTTAGCAGTCCCACGGTAGCTTTACTAGATCAACTTTTCGATCTTAGTGTAGGTTACAGGAAAGCGGCCGAGGAGACATTACTTGTTTCAAATGTGGTCATTTGGGCCACAAGTGCATAGTTGCCCTCGGAAGGGAGAGAGAGCATCATCATCTTGGCTCGACCTCGAGCGAGTCGGGGTAGAGGCGGTCGCTCTCTTGTTACCGGTCTTGGTCAGGCGGGGCACTTGAAGAGGTTTTGCTTTCGCGGTTGGGTGCTTACATCTGGTGCATTTGGTTTGAGACAGACTTCGAGTCATTGTGCTTATTCGGTCGATTCGGGCCTCGAGGGCCAATTAGAGCTTCATCGTCGATCGTGCGGCGATCTTATGCTCCTAAGGGTGGCGGTAGATCGAGACCGTCTGGCGGCGTGTATCTTGTTATCGCAGGATCTTATCTTAGCTCCATCTTTTGTGAGAGGTACCTTTTGTTTTACCTTTCGGTTGCTAATGTGTTGATTGATATGGGAGCATATCATTCTTTTATATCTCTTGCATTTGCATCTGTTTTGGGATTGGAGTTAGTACGATTAGCATCTCCTATATGTGTAGTATCACTTGTTGGGGTGAGTTGATTTTAAAACACGGATGTAGAGGTTGTGATATAAGTCGTGATCGTCGGCTTCCCTTTCCTTTTGTAGTTATGCCCATGTCGGGATTTGGCGTTATTTTGGGTATGGTGGTTATCGTCATCTTAGGGCGATTATTGATTATTACCGCTTGAGGGTCACGGTATGTACCTTGGCGGGGATTGTTTCCATTTCTTGGGGATCGGGTTGGTAGTGTTTTGCCACGGTGTATGATCCTTGAGAGGAGTGAGTTGAGTGGTCTCCTTGCTAGCCTTTTGAGTAGTGAGTGTGATGAGATCCGGACTATGTTGCCAAGAGTGGTTTGTGAGTACTCGAGCGTCTTTCAGGATCTTGTTAGTTTGCCACCTTATAGAGATTGAGTTCTCCATTGACTTAGTGCGACATGCCCGATTTCTATGGCACCTTATCGTTTTGCCCACAAAGTTAGTTGAGTTGAAGATTGACTCCAAGAGTTGCTAGATAAGGGCTATATTCATCCTAGTGTTTTCAGTGGGGCGCCGCCCTCTTTGCTAAAAAGAAAGGTGGTGCCTTGAGACTCTGTATCGATTACTGAAAATTGAATCAGACTCTGATCAAGAATAAGTACCCTATGCCTCGTATAGATGATTTGTTTGACGGTTGAAGGGTTCGTTGTTTCTCTAAGATAGACTTGAGATCGGGTTATCATCGGTTGAGAGTCGAGGAGGAGGATATTCAAAGATGGCATTAAAATGCAGCGGTATGGCCACTATGAGTTCCTGGTGATGCCATTTGGGCTCACCAATGCACCGGCAGTCTTTATGGATTTGATGAACCGAATCTTTCGGGAATTCCTGGATCGTTTTGTGGTCGTTTTCGTGGACGACATTCTTATTTATTCGCCTTCTGAGGAGGAGCACGAGGAACACTTGAGAGTGGTGCTCGAGTTGCTTAGAACCCATAAGCTTTATGCTAAGTTTGGGAAGTGTGAATTCTGGCTAGGAGAAGTCAAGTTCTTAGGCCATGTGGTTTCGGGGGAAGGGGTGTCTATTGATACATCCAAGATTGAGGTAGTGCAGGATTGGGCACAACCTAAGAGTGTGTTTGAGATTCGTAGTTTTCTGGGTTTAGCGGGGTATTACCGTCGATTTGTGAAGGATTTCTCCAGGTTAGCTTCACCGTTGACTAGATTGACTCGGAAGGGAGTCAAATTTGTATGGAGTGAGACTTGTGAAAAGTCGTTTCAGGAGTTGAAAGTTAGATTGACCACCGCTCCGGTCTTGATTATTCCGGAGAGAGGGTTGGGTTATGCAGTCTATTGTGATGCCTCACGAGAGGGTTTGGGTTGTGTATTGATGCAAGAGGGGAAAGTGGTTGCCTATGGCTCACGTCGATTGAAAATACGAGAAGAATTACCTACACATGACCTAGAGTTATGGCTGTGATCTTTGCCTTGAAGATTTGGAGGCATTACCTTTATGGTGAGAGACTTGAGGTGTTTTCGGATCATAAGAGTCTGAAATATCTATTTACATAGGAAGACTTGAACTTGAGGCAAAGGAGGTGGATAGAGTTTATTGAGGATTACGACTTCGAGTTGCATTATCATCCGGAGAAGGCCAATCCGGTAGCCGATGCCCTTAGCAAGAAATCTGTTGGTGACATAGCTAGTATAGCCATCTGGGAATGGGAGATGTTGGGTGCACTTGGGGAGTTTGATTTGCTTTAGGCGAATCCGGGAAATTTCTGACCTTGTTTTCTGTTGTTCTTGACCTACACTTATGACTCGAGTGTTAGAGGCCTGAGAGGTGACCTTGAGGTGGATTCCTCCAGAAGGTCTCCGATGGAAGGTTGAGAAGGGTTTATCTGTGTATCCGACATGAGTGTGAGATACCAAGACCGTTTGTTTGTCTGGGAGTCTTGAGAGGAAGTACTCAAGAGTTTCATCATTCATGCCTTGCGGTGCATCAAGGAGGCACTAAGATGTATCGTGATTTGGGTGCTTGTTTTGGTAGTGGGGTATGAAGAAGGATGTGGCGACTTTGTGTCTATGTGCCTTACTTGTTAGCAAGTGAGGGCCGAACATCGAGGCGGCGGGTTTGTTGCAATCCTTGCCTATTCTTGAGTGGAAGTGGGAGCATGTCACTATGGACTTCGTTGTAGGTCTTAGGGACTCGTGGGGTAGTGATGCTATTTGGGTGGTTGTAGACCGATTGACTAAGTCGGCGCACTTCATTCCTATGCGTGAGAGATTCGGTTGACCATCTTGCCGACTTGTATATTCGGGACATAGTGAGGTTGCAGGGGTCCCGATGTGATCGTCTTAGATAGAGATCCTCGTTTTCTTTGCTAGGTTGTGGCGAGTTTGCGAGTGCCTTGGGCACTAAGTTGACCTTTATACGGCTTATCATCCTCGGTAGCCAGGCGGTCCAGCGTCTATTGAATCCTTGAGGATATGCTTGAGGTTGTGTTCTTGACTTTAGTGGGTGCGTGGAGAGGCACTTGCCTTTGGTGGGTTGCCTACAACAACAGTTTCGATCTAGTATTGGTGTGGCACCGTTTGAGGCCTTGAATGGCCGGCGTATGTAGTCTCCGGTTTGTTGGGCGAGGTGGGTGATGCACCTTTGTTGGGCGGAGTTGGTGAGAAGCAGCGGAGAAAGTTGAGCTTATCCGTAGGAGGCTTATTCTGACCAGTCGTCGAAATCTTATGTTGACCGTAGGAGGAGACCTTTGGTATTTGAGGTAGGTGATCATGTCTTTCTAAAGATATCACCTAGGCGGGGATTGATGAGGTTTGGGAAGAGCGGGAAGTTGTCCCCTCGGTTTATTGGCCCTTTTGAGATCCTTGAGAGGATTGGCGATGTTGCCTATCGTTTAGCTTTGCCACCCCAGTTATCCGAAGTTCATGACGTGTTTCATGTGAGTATGCTTGTATATGCGGATCCATCACATGTATTGGATTGGACCGACTTAGAGGTAGATGAGGATGCCTCGTATGAGGAGAGGCCGGTTCGGGTCTTGGATAGGCGGGATCAAGTCTTGCGAGGCAAGACCATTCCCTTGGTAAAACTTTTGTGGAAGCATCACAGAGTGGAGGAAGCCACTTGGGAACGTGAGTTGGAAGTCCGCGAGAAATATCTGGACCTGTTGTTGATATGTAATCTTGTATTGAGATTTTGTAATATTATTTAACTTTAAGAGCATTATACATGTCTTAAGTTGTAAAACATTAAGAATGTTTTGGTTTAATGGAAATATTTTGAAACTTGCCTCGAAATGGAAGTGTAATGGAAGATTGCATTAGTTGAATTGATCGTAGAAAAGGAAAGGTAACATGAACATTGAATATTATACGAATTGTGAATTATATATATTGAAAAGCTGTTGAATTTGAAAGGAAATTGCATATTGATAATGCAGGTTGAAATATATGTTGTTTTACATATTGTGAAATGCCTCTTGATAAGAGATGAAATGACCGGTATTGGGTCAAGTTGTTTAATATTGAAATGTAATATTGTTGAAAATTGAGAAAAACTTGTTTTCAAAAACTTGTGCTTAATTTCGGGGATGAAATTCTTTAAGGGTGGGGGGAGGTTATAGCAACCTCGGTCTTTCCCCATTTGGTTGTTGTATCCGGACTTAGGTTCCGTGGATCCTATTGTTATATATTTGTTGTTGTCGTCCTTTAATTTCTTATTCTGAGTTATGGGATGTATTGGGCAGGTTTGTTACAGGTTGGGAGTGTTTGGGAGCAAAGGGTTGCTGCCCAGAATTTTGGTCCTTCGCTCAAGCGAGCTCTTTGTTTTGGTCCTTCGCTCGAGCTAGGGTTTCTTCGATCGGCGGCAGCTGCGTCTGGTATAGAACACGAGCTGTGTTTCTTGGCTCGGCGAATTTCGCTTCAGCGGCGGCGTGTATGTTTTGAGTTATTTGCTCGGCGAGCATTTTGTCACTCGGCGTGCTTAATTTGCAGACGAAGCTTGAGTTTTTACTCGGCGAGACTTTCTTCGCTCGGCGAGGCTTTCTTGTGTTTGGTCACTCGGCGACTAATCCTTCGCTTCAGTGAGCTGTTTAATCTCATCTGCATTGCGAGGAAAAATACACTTTTTCATCCTCTTTTTGATTTCAAAACCCTAGGTCTGTGTTGTCTCTCCCTCTACACACCTTCTCTCATAGGTTTCATCTATTGTTAGGGTGTTTCTACCCTATGTTCTTTATTAAAAAGATAGAGGGTCGAGAGGGCTTTGTTTTAATCTGAGAGTTTGGCGGTTTGGAGCACTTTGGATTTTCGTCATCTTCTCCATTCGAGTTCTTCACTTCGAGGTAGGGATACCCTACTCCATATTATAGGTTTTGTCCTAAGTTTTGGTCATTTTGATATGTTGGTGTCGTTTGGTAATTTTTAGGGTTTGATTTATAATTTGAGAAAAAGGGAATTTTTATATATTAAACTCCATGTGTTTGAAAGTCATGAAAAATGACATTGATAGTATTAAATTGATAAAAATTGAACCTTAGGGTTAATTTTGTGGAAAGGGGGAAAAGCCCTAATTATTGTAATAAATTAATTTGTATAATTAATTTAGGAAAAAATGTGGAATTAAGTTTAATTCATGGAATTGGGGAATTATGAGATAGAATTGTGTAGTTGGATAACTTAATCACTCACCTATGAAAATGTTGAGTTTATATTTGTTGATACATTTATTTCTTGTTTAGAAATAACTGTTTTGGGCTATCGGTGGAGGATAGTCGTGATTGTTGTAGACATTGCATGTTGATTAGGAAAAATTGAAACTAATCGCATTGAATTAGTCATTGAATATGACGATTGAATTAATATAGCAAATACGTGTATTAATTGAATATTGTATATGACAAATGTTAAACACATTGTATATGCATATTGTTTGGGAGGAGATAGGGGATGTACTCCATGGTTTGAGGGAAGATAGGGGATGGACTCTCAAACCTGTTTAGGAGGAGAAAGGGGATGGACTCCATTAGTACAACAAATATGTGTACTTATTGATTTATAGAAGTGTTTTGGTATGAGCCTTAGTCTCATTTGAATTGTTGATATTGGAAGTAATGTTAATGTGAGATGTGGTCTCATTTTATAGTCGCCAGTTGAGTCATGTTTGTATAATGAAAAGTTGAATAATAACGGAAAGTGAAACATGTCATGGACATTATTGTCATGAAACTGTATAGTGATATAATGGATTTATATGTGTTAACCATCTATCGAATGCTATTGCTTTAGTCAATTCTTATATTTGGTTTAGTATATTTCTGCTAGGCTGTGGCTCACCTTATACGGGAATATCATTTTTAGGTCCAGGTGATATGCTACCTCCAAGGACTTTGCTTGGAAGGATTTGGAGTTGAAGACTCTGTTTAGTTAGTTGGTATTTGTTTTATTTTGATATTACATGTAAACTCAAGCCAAGGGCTTAATGTGTGATTGAGTTAGTACTCAGACTTTTGTGTCCAAGTGTTGGCTTGGAAAGCTATAAGCCCGTAGGGCATTTACTTTCGTTGTTACATGTAATGTTTTTTTAATAAGATTACTCTGATGAATGGAATAATGTTTTGTTTTCTTATATTAATGCATGTCAATATTATATATGTTATGGGTTTATTTTGAGGGCGTGACAGGTAATACATAATAAGTTGTTGGTGAGGAAACAAGGAGATGAGGGCATTACAGTAATTTTGATTCCAAATTATATCTTCAACATTGTTACCAGCGTCTTAATCAATGTTGAGTTACATGTGATTATTTATAAGAGTTTCTATAGTTTTACATTTCACTCCAAATCATGAGGAGTTTGTGTATATTTTTAAACTTGAAAGGGATAATGTGTTTTTGAGTTAAACCACAAGGGATAAAATGTAATTAACCCATATATATAGTGAATGATTATGTGCAATTCATTTTAATTTCACTCATTTAACTACAATGATGTGTCATTATTCTATTGTTGTCAAAAGAAATATAGAGAATAAAATGTAAACCCTTTATTTTATATGATTTTTTTTTACTATCTACTTGGAATTATGATGTAAGTCAATTGTGGGGTGTTTAGTAGAGCTTATAAAATTGCTTATTTGACTTTTAACTTAATTTAAGCTAAAAGTTTGTGTTAGGTTCGACAACTTGATCAACTTATAGCTTAAATAAAGCTAATTTTCAACTTTTTGAAAAGTTGGTGAGGGGTGCTTATTAAGTTAGCTTAAGTGCACAGTTGGTATTGAGGAGAGAAATGACTTAAATACCCTTATAATTTCAAATATTACATGTGTGCCATGTATATAAACCAAAACACTCTCATTTTTCCTCTTCCACGAATCTTTGGTGATTTCGAAGCTGACTTCAAGCGATTCTGGCGAACAGAGATCTCTCTCTTACGAGCATGAACCATCGATCTCTCTATTCTCTCTCTCCTCGCTCTCTTTGCTACATCCATCGCCATACCTAGGGTTTTTAAATGCGTCGATCTTAGGTGTGTGTGTTGTGATCATGAACCAGAGATCTGTTATATGTATATATGTGTGTGTGCGTGTATGTTTGTGTGCACAAGTGGTACGTGAGTGTGTGTTAGCGATCATGGCTCTCTCTCTCTCTTGGCATATCTCTCTTTCTCTCTCTTAAGTGGTCGCCCGTAGTTCTCTGTCTCTTGGCGTTGTTAGTATGGGTCGTTGTCGTCCTTTTAGGTGAACTAGTGTCGTCACCTACGAGCTAGGGTTTTCATATTTCTTTTTTAATTTTTTTTTCTTCTCCTCTTCCTAAAGGTTTTTTATTTTTGAATAAAATAATAATAATAATAATAATAATAATAATAATAATAATAATAATAATAATAATAATAATAATAAAGCCATTATTATTAATATTATTTTAGTATTAATTATTAAAATTGGTTGATTACAAAAATTAATAATTTTAGTATTTTTATATTAATTAATACTAATTAATAATTTTAGTATTAATTGATTACAAAAAGCCATTAATTGCCACTAATTAATTTATAATGAAATAATTTTATTCTAATTGATTTATAATGAAAAAATGAAAAAAATAATGGGAGACTTATTTATAAGTCCTTTTTCAGACACTTATGCTAGGCTAAGTCCTGTGTAATTTTTTATAGAGTCTCAAGTCCTATTTAGATAGGAATGTATTCCACAAGATCCTACATAAACGTAACGTGATGTGACACTTACATAAACGTAATGTAACGTGACACCCACATAAACATAACGTAACGTAACGTGACACCTATATAAACGTAACGTGACACATACTTAAACATAACGTGACACCTATATAAACGTAACGTAACGTCTCACGTTACGTTTCGCAAACTTAATGAGTTTTTATTTTTTAAAATTAAATGTGAAAATGTTGGTGTCACGTTACATTTCATATAAATATGATATATGGCAACATTCAATTTCCTATATAGGAAATTGAATGTTGCCATAGATTATAGGTGTCACATTACGTTTATGTAAGTGTCACGTTACGTTACCACTACAAGAAATTTAGGCTATTGTAACAAAATTTGGTGACGATTTTTTTTTTTTTTTTTGTCTTAAAATTTAACCCAAAGATGACAAAATATTAATTTTGTCGTTTGTTTTAATTTTTCTCAAAAGTATAGGAGATGAAAACAAAATTTCATCTGCAAAAATGAGGTGCCAATTTCATTTGCATTGGCGCGAATTATTTTAGCTCATTGGAGATGAACATTTTTGTCACAAAATATAATTTTTTTTGTGACGAACATAATTCGTCGCCAATAAATTCCATACCTATTAAACGATGTTGCATATTTCTTTTTATTAGGCGACAAATATATTTTTGTCTGGGAAGGATAAGTTATGGAAGACGAAAATATTTCGTCTCCATCATGCAGACAATGTCATTTCATCTTTCTGTTAAATAGGCGACAAATATATTTTTGTCTCGGAAGAATAAGTTGTGGGAGACGAAAATATTTCATCAGTAATAAATTCTAATTGGTTGCGTGACAAATATATTTTTTGTCTCATAAGGTTAAGTTGTGGAAGACAAAAATATTTCATCACCAATAATAAATTCTTTGTTCTGGTATTTAAGGATACAAAAATATTTTATCACTAATCATTTTTCTTTATTAAAATGCCATGGTTTTGTGTTTCGAAACATTGAAACTGTGACCCCAATAGATACACTCTGACGCTTAACACTCATTTTCATGTACACGGACCTTGAAGTCGTGACCTAAGAAGACACTTTCTACAAACCCTCATTTCTCTCTCGCACTTGAGTCTACTCCTCTCTCACAAGTATTGAAATCGTGACTCAAGAAGACACTCTGTAAACCATTTCTTCTATTTCACGCTAAAGCCCCTCTCTTCTGTCTCACCCTTCGTGCATGCCAACATTGAAGCTATTATCCAAGAAGGCACCCTATGCAAACCCACTATTCTTTCTCACAGTGAAGGCCCTCTTGCATAAGCACTTTTCTCATTGTTTGAACCAACTCTACCCTTTTAGTCTAGAACACCCATTTCAAAAAATCGAAGGTCAAAACCTCTCTCCACAAAAAAAAAAAATAATAATAATAAATAAAATAAATAAAAAAGAAGATAATTAATGTAGCTATTTTTTTTTTTGTGAGAAAAAATCTGAGAGAAACAAATAATAAAAAATTTATAATTTTCAAAATTAATAGAAAACATTACCTTGTTTAGTATGGAGTTTTCAATAATTAATTTTAAAATTTGGTGATAAAATTTATTTTCGTTTTAGAGCGTATCCCAAACATGACCAAATATTACTTTTGTCGTTTCTTTTAATTCTTCTCAAAACTATAGGAGGCGAAAAAATAAATTAAATCGAGAAAAAAAGAAGCATAAATTTTCTTTCTTGTTGGTGTCAATTATTTTAGCTCATTGAGGCGAACATTTTAGTCACAAATTTTAAAGATTTTTGTGACAAAAGGAATTAAGTCACTAATAAATTCAAACTTATAAAGGCGATGTCGTTTCATTTTCTTATTTATTTGGTGACAAATATATTTTTTTATGCAGGAAGGATAAGTTATGGGAGGCGAAAATATTTTGTCACCAATAAACTCTTCATGCTCGTTTTATCTTTTACATTAATTAGGCGACAAATATATTTTTGTCTTGGAAGGATATGTTTTGGGAGATGAAAATATTTCATCACTAATAAATTCTCCATGTGTAGGTGTTGCATTTTGATTGATTGCTGTGAATATATTTTTGTCTCATAAGGTTAAGTTGAAGGAGGCGAAAATATTTCATCACCAATAAATTCTCCATCCCACACAGCGTTGTTTTTGTATTTTTGTTGATTAGGCAGCGAACATATGAGTTTGAGACAAAAATATTTTATCACTAATTATTTCTCTTTATTAAAATGTAAATTCGAGAAACTAAGAGGCACTCTCACCTTAATCACTTACTTTCACACACACACAAATACTAAAATCGTGACCGAAAAGACACCCTCTACAAACCCTCATTTTTCTCTACTTGAGTCTCCTCTCTCACAAGTATTGAAGGCTGACTCAAGAAAACAATCTGTATAAACCATCTCTTCTATTTCTCCTTTGAAACTCCTCTATTCTCTCTCACATTTAAGCCGTTTGTGCATGCAAACATTATTATCAAGAAGAAGTTTTGTGCAAAGCTACTATTCTTTCTCACGATAAACCTCTCTCCACAAAAGAAAAAATAATAATAATAATTAAACAAGAAAACAAAATATAAGAAATCTAGGCTATTATGACAAAATTTGGTGGCGATTTTTTTTTTTTTTTGTATTAAAATTTAACCAAAGATGACAAAATATTAATTTTGTCGTTTGTTTTAATTTTTCTCAAACTTGTAGGAGGCGAAAAAAATTTCATCTCCAAAATTCACACCAATTTCATTTGTATTGGCGAATTATTTTAGCTCATTGAAGATGAACATTTTTGTCACAAAATATATATATTTTTTGCGGCGAGCGTAATTAAATCACCAATAAATTCCCTACCTATTAAACGATGTCATTGCATATTTCCATTTATTAGGTGACAAATATATTTTTGTCTAGGAATGATAAGTTATGGAAGACAAAAATATTTCGTCACCAATAAACATTCCATCATGCAAACGATGCCGTTTCATCTTTCTGTTAAATGGGTGACAAATATATTTTTTGTCTTGGAAGAATAAGTTGTGGGAGAGGAAAATATTTCATCACTAATAAATTCTGATTGATTGCGCGACTAATATATTTTTCATCTCATAAGGTTATGTTGTGGAAGACAAAAATATTTTGTCACCAATAATAAATTCTCTGTTCTTGTATTTAAGGAGACAAAAATATTTTATCACTAATTATTTCTCTTTATTAATATGCTATGGTTTTGTGTTTCGGAGCACTGAAATCGTGACCCCAAGAGACACACTCTGACCCTTATCACTCATTTTTATGTGCACGGACACTTAAGTCGTGACCCAAGAAGACACTTCCTGCAAACCCTCATTTCTCTCTCGCACTTGAGCCTACTCCTCTCTCACAAGTATTGAAGTCGTGAAGCAAGAAGACACTCTGTAAACCATTTTTTCTATTTTCGCACTAAAGCCCCTCTCATATGTGTCACACTTAAGTCCTTCATGCATGCTAGTATTGCAGCTATTATCCAAGAAGGCACCTTATGCAAAACAGACTATTCTTGCTTATAGTGAAAGCGCCTCTTGCATAAGCACGTTTTCTTATTGTGTAAACCAATTCTACCCTTTCCGTCTAGAACACCCATTTTAGAAAAATCGCATGTCAAAACCCCTCTCCACAAAAAAAAAAAAGAAAAAAAAAAGAAAAAAAAAAAAAAAGAAGATAATTAATGTAGCTATTTTTTTTTTTGTGAGAAAAAAAACAAATGAAAAATTAATAATAATTTTTAAATTTTCAGAATTAATAGAAAACATTACCTTGTTTAGTATGGAGTTTTCAATAATTAATTTTTAATTTTTAATCTATATTTTTTTAGTGAACATTTTTTAATATTATATATATATATATACATATTTTACTTTTTAAATCCCTTTAATTTAGATGAGGGCAAATTGCAGCAGTTGTCTCGGTACTTTGGTCCTTGTGTCATATAAATGGTATGTGCCATATCTATATCTATATCTATCTATACTATATATTAAGCAAAAGGGGGTTTTTAACTCATAGGCCTTGTGAGAGCTCCAATATCCTAATCCTCATTTTCTAATTTTTTTGATTTTTTTTCCTTTAAAAAACAAACTCAGCATTTATTAAATTCTCCAAAATCTTTTTTACTTCCTTTTCAATGCTTGATTGGAAGAAAACCTATAGGCTAATGTGAACTCTACTATTGAATGTTTTAATTAAAGCCTATGCACTTTTGAACTTATTAATTGAGTCCCCATCGTCAAATGAAAAATTACGGCATATTATAAGAGTATTATGATGTCTCGTGTACTCTAAAACTATGTATTCCACATGCAAAATATATATATATATGTCTTGCCCCATTAAATTAAGGAAAAGGGGTTTCTAACTCCCAAGCTTTGTGGGAGCTCCAATCTCCCAATCTTAATTTTCTAAATTTTTTTATTTTAAAAAAAAAACTCAGTATTTATTGATTTGGTCAAAATCCCCTGATCAACATTTATTAACTTTTTCCAATCCACATGTCTTTTCACATGCTGCATTTATTGATTTGGTTAAAATCTCATATCAACATTTAAAATCCTCATACAAATAATTATAGATACAATCATTGCATAATTCTTTGTACCCTTTTTAACTTCTCCCATATATTATGATTAGGGATGAGATTGTTAAATTATTTTTATGAAAAATCTTAAAAAACATAATTTATATATTAAAAAAAAACTAAAACAAATATGAATATCTATAGTTATCCCGTGCATAGCACGGGTGATAGGCTAGTATTTATCTATACTATATATTAAGCAAAAGGGGGTTTTTAACCCTCAAGGCCTGTGGGAGCTTCAATATCACAATCTGGATTTTCTAAATTTTTTTTTTTTTTTTAAAAAAACTCAGCATTTATTGATTTAGTCAAAATCTTCTGATCAGCATTTACGACCCCTGCAGAACCTTTCTATTTTGACTATTGCCGGGGAAAAGATAAATGCAAAGCATCTCTCTTTGATCAATATCATTCAAAGATGCAGATTGCAGTAGCAAACCACCAAATATGTGATTCCTTTAGAAGGTGGCTACTAGATATAAAAAAGTCAGCCCTTGTTATGTTACCTAATTACCCTCATTCTCCAAATCTCGGCACGTGGTGATGACATGCCAAGGTAACCATTTGTTTTAGTCCAATAGATGAGTACCACAATTTGCCTACAAAAATTCAGATGCAACATGAGTTGTACAAGCTTAAGCCACTAAAGTAGAGCATCAAATATTTAACATTACATTATAACACAAAAAAGTAGAAACCTAAGTAGTGGTCTTCGCTTGGGAGCTGCGTCAACACTTGAGTAATTTGGGTGGAGTAGATGGCCTCCCTTAGGCTCAACATGCACCCACTTTCGTCCACTCAACTTATGTCGTTCAAACTTAACACAACCTTCCTTCATAGGATAGAGGGTGTGATCCTTCCCCATTCCGTTTTAGTTTCCTGGATGGAAGCGGGTTCCACTTTTGGCGAACAATGATATTCGAGAATCACTCTCTGCACAATGATGAGAATATACTTAATAGCGTGATAAAGGTTTATCTGAATAAGAAAAATATGATATCGATGTTGACTCATTTCTCCACCAAACTTCTTCACCCCAAGATTCTTTTGTTTTGAGTCTCGCCCATTCTTTGTGGATCCTGTTGTCTTTTTAGTAGCCCAGTGCCTGAATGTGAAACTCAATCCTCTTCCAGTAACATCTAAATTAAATGTAATAGAAAGGTCAATAAGGCAACAAACCAACAATTTACAGAAATACCAAATTCTACGAACTAATAGGAAAACTTTACCACTAGCAGTCTTTGTAGATAGGAACATTTGTAACTAGCTCATTGAGATTCAATCTTCTATATAATAACCACGAGACCAGATTTTCATAAAAATATTTGAACCCCCTTCAACCAGGGAACTTTTAGCGTGTATATCTGTTGTTTCAGATATTCAATTTCTTCCTTGAGAGTGGGGCTGTTGTAAATCTGCGGTAACCTGGCTAAATCTTGAGTCATTACTTGGACTGGTATGTAGCTCTTGTCTTTATGTGATTAACTCCTTAACGTCAGCATGAACTTGTTGTAGCTCAACCCTCATAGTTTTTGCCCCACCACGATCCATTTCCATTTTAACAGACTTCTTGTACAATTCCCTCATCTGCATATCTTCCTAATCCTGAGTGCATGTGTAGTGCGCCTCGAATGGGCCAAACCGTTGGGGGAAAGGTGCAGGTGCGAGAAAATTGGAGGGTGTAATCAGTTTTCCTATCTACTGAGGTTTCTAATAGCCAAGGTTTTGTAGAAACAGGGGGGCTAACTAGTGGTTTTGTAAGGGTTTAGTGTAATGTGGGTGTTGTGTGTTGTTCCTTTCTTTCTTCTTTATCTTTTTTTTTTTTAAACTTTAAAACAATGTTGACCCTTATCTCCCCATGTGCGTATCTCTTCCTCTTTCTAACCTTTTTATTTATTTATTTATTATTATGACTATCTCTTTTTCTTTTAGAGATTCTTTCTGTCAACCACTAAATTTCCTTTTGATTAATGCCCATCTGTGAACTCCCCCAAATCATCATAATCTATATTCCATCTTTTGTTTATTTTATTTCCACCATCGAAACATCATCATGCATGTATTCTCTTCTTTTATGTGTCTTATTTATTTATTTTTTTTGAGTCATTATAACCTACCATCCTTAAAAAATTTCATCCTCGAAATTAACTCAAGTAATGTAATACCTTCTACAGTCACCCACAAACTATCTCAGGTACTTACCAATGCATCAACAAAAATTCTTCGACTACTACATGAGTCTTAACTAGTCACACAGGTAATGAACTAAACCATTACTTTTGCACCACAATTGGTTATAAAAACCCTTACTAGTATAAACGATCAAGTGATTCTTCTATCCACATCAATACCCTAAAGTAACCAAAATAGGATCTAATCCCTTAAGCGTAACACAAATTTTGACAAAACGTCTCCTCAAAATACTAAGACACCATACCTTATTAGTGATAACCCAACTTCAACGAACTATCTCCATCACTTAATGCACAATGCACCCCAAGGCCAAAATAACTACCGTTACTCCATAACATATACAATGTACATCCTAATATCAAAATAACATTTCTATCACAATTCTCAAACATTTTCACCAAGGGACAAGTACGAACAAAAGATACACAGACACATTTGGAGAATATGCTGTTACTAAGAAGGAATATTCTGTCTACGGATGTCAGTGAGCATATATCGTTACTACAACAGAATATTTCGTTAGCTGGCGTCATCGCGCGTAAGCAAAACACGCAAAAAGGAAATAAAACACGAATGCAGGGATACGGGGTTTCGAACCCCTGACCTCAGGCTTTGTCCCTTGGTCCCTCAACCATTGAGCCAAACCACTAAACCCAAGTCACTCTTGTGACCAGATATAGTTGAATAAATGTATATAATGCGTAAATATACAATATAGATACATATATGTATACAACTTTCCCGCTTCTCTCTCTTCCTTCGAAAACTGCGTCTGACACGCGGCCTTGCTTTTTTGGGTTGGTAAAAAAGCAGACCTCCTCGATTTATGCTTCGCCTCGGCTCTCTCTCTCCCTCTTGTCTTCTTCTCTTCAGCATTCTTTTGAATCAGTATCTTTCCTCTTCTACTTATTCACTCATTTTTCCTTCGTCTTCATCATTCTCTTCCATCTCCTTCTTCTTCATCACTTTGCTTCTGTTTCTTTTTCCTTATCGAGAGAAAAAGAGAGACTGAACAGAGGAGAAAAGTTGTCCCCAAACTCAGTTTATTCTCTGCTATTTCTCTGACTCTCCTTTCTTTCTCTTTACATCTCTCACTACACATGGCCTCATCTCGTCCTCTCACTCTCTTTCTGGACCTCAATGATCCAAGCTCTCCTGGACCGAGTGTCCCTACTCCTACTCTTCCTAACCTTCCTGGACCGAGTGCCTTTGCTCCTACTCTTCTTAACCTTCCTGGACCGAGTGCCTCTATTCCTACTCTTCCTAACCTTCCTGGATCGAGTGTCCCTGCTCCCACTCTTCTTAATTTTCCCATGATGCCAGTTGAGCAAATCATGGCTGCTCAATCTAACATTGAGGCCAACCACTTCACACTGAGCTCATGCATGGAAACAGTGACTGCGGTTCCCAAATTATCTCACCGGTTACAGAATAGGACCAGTGAAGTGCAATAATTAAATTCCCAACTTTCTCTGCTCCAGCACATGTACAAAGATCGTGAGCGAGATTTGTACTCTGGAGAATAAGGAGTTGAAACGAAAGACTACCTTCTTGACTCGATTCGGAGCACCTTGGTACTTCGCCTTTGACAACCAGCAGGGAGTCAACTCTCTCGACGGTCCTATACACACTGAGGCGGAGCCTTCAAGGGTCTCCCAAGGCGACGAAAAAAGGAAGAGCTCGGCGAGAGAGTCGAGTAAGTGAAGTCGGCATGTGACTGTTATCAAAAACAAGATCCCTTTCCCCCTTTTTTTTTACCTATGTAATCGGGATGTCATCCCTGACTTCAATAAAATCAGTTTTCTCTTCTTTTTTTATTTTTATTTTTATTTTATAATCTAGTGCAATAATTTGCTTAATATCCATCCAAAGTGATTATCTCAAGACTCTTAACCAATCAGAACACCCTCCCTTTAAAGACACAATTCAATGAATTATTTTTGAAACCCAAGCAAAATCTCAAATGAAGGCCTTTCACATTTAAATACTAATTTAAATCATTATTATTTAATTTTTTTATTTAAATATAACTTTTCTTACTTTTCAAGATGCAAAATTACTAAATTTTTACAAATGAAATTTTTCTAACATAATTTTTAGTTTATAATATTTTTAATCGATTTACTTCTATCCCTTTTTTGGGCAAGATAAAGGCGTCATTGGGCATCATACATCATCCTACTAACTCTTAATTATAATTAACTTTATAGAGAGGAAATGTTAATCTTCATATAGGTTAATTAAACTTTTAGCACACATTATTATTTTGAGGCCAAACCCAAAAAAATAAAAAATAAAAATGTAATTTTATCTAAAACATTCTAGGATGTGTGTTCCATTACAAATATAGAAGTGTGGGAAGTGGTTTGGAAATACTCTTGATCTGAGGATGCCCGTGATCCTCATTGCTCACCTAAAAGGAATGAACACTCGATCGGTGCGGTGCACTCACGGCGAAGTCTCTACTCTCTGGATTACTTGTATTTTAAGCTAAGCGTAATAATTCTCACATACTGATGATCCCGTATTTATAGTGTTCTCTTTGGGCCTTAGGGCCAGGCCCATCCTTGATCCTTTACATGTACTTTTACTCGGACTTTGTTCTACTGGCTGGAGTGCCAGTTATTTTATTCGGCTCTTCGATTGACTAGGATCAATGCCGAATAGAGGTTACGTTTCGGACCGGACGGGTTCATCCATCCCTATTGATCCAGTTAAATTCGGCTCCCACAATTGCCCCCCCAAACACCCCACTAGCATCAGTTAGTCGGCGTGTTTGGCTTCTAGCCTAGGAAGTCAAAAATTCGGCAGTTAACCCTCTTCCCAATGCGTGTAAGAATGCATACACGCTTTTTGGTCATTGTAACACTTTCCCGCCCCTTCGTACACTGCCTCCATTTAATGCGATTTGAAATTGCCTCTTCGAATGTATGTTCTGAATACTCAAAGATATCTGGTTCGCCTTCTAGTGCAACTCCTTCACTTCGCGGCTTCTGTAACTCCTTGTTTCTCGCCTTTCCCTTCACCCCCTGTAAGTTTTCTTCTCCTTCACTTTCGATCCCGCTTCCTTGTTTGCTTTTAGTTTTCCATAATCCTTGGGCTGGCCAAGATGGCAAAACATCTGAAGGAGCTCCTTTCAGCGGACCGAATCTCTGGCTTTTGTCGCCATTTTTCCATCACCGATGACGTCCATCTGTCACTTTTGGCAGACAACACCACTGATATAGAGAGGGATGATGAGAGCACAATCGTCTTTCCCTCCTGTCAATTGCTGAGGGTGGAGTCCACTTTCCCCTTCATCCATTTTTTAGAGCCGTTCTACGATACTGGGGTCTAATCCCTTTCCAGCCCAACATGGATTTCTTTCATATCATAATGGAAATTGTAGAGCTAAATCGGCGTCTTAGGATTAATTTAGGTATATCCGCCGTTTGGCACTGTTATGTCCTAGCCAAATCTACTGGCCGGCTAGGACGCTACTTTCTTAGAGCCAAGGATAGTGATCATCACTTAGTGATGATGCTTGCCAGCTCTGGCAAGCGAGTTGATGATGTGATGGTCGTCGTTCAGGGCAATTGGGAATTCGGCGAAGGTGAAGATCGCCTAAACCCTGTGCCAAGGCGAAAAGGCGAACCAAGTGGCCGATTAGATCACTTTTGTTTATGTTATTTCCATATCTGAATTCTACCCCATATACATCTAATTGCTTTGCTTATGCAGGAAGCGACTTGAAGAAAGTGTTGGTCTTAGATGACGACGCTATACTTGTAGAAATCAAAACTACGCTACAATTTGTCAGACGCCCAAACCTTCAAAAACAAGGGAGGGCAGCCCATATTCTTCTACGGTACGAGCCGACTTACATGACATTTTCGATGGCAGACAACATTCTGATCCCGAAAGGTGACAACCATCTTAAAGCCCTTATTTTCCCCAGCTTCAAAAACTTGAGACAGATTGGTTTAGAAGCATCCGATTCGGAACAAGTAGAAGAACAAGCGGCCGAACCGATTGCCGAGGACCCGAACCAGTTGGCGGCGGAGCTTGATGAAGCTCTTAATTCGGCCTTTGAGGAAGCCGGACTCAACTCGTCCGACCCTCCATCCACATCAGGCCGAGGGGACACATCCTTTGAAGATATTTTTACGAATTTGAGAGACCTTCCTAGCACTTATTCTGAGGGCATGGTTGGGGAAAGCCTCATGCAGTTGGCACGAAAGAAAAACGCCGAACGCATGGCCACCTGACGGAAAGTCGAGGCCAATTGTTCTGGACCTGGCCCGACTGAATCTTCCGAACCCATTATAGTGAAAGAAACGGCTCAAGTTTGTGTGGCCGACACGGAGAAGGATGCCGAGTGGCTGATGACAGAAGAACGGCCAATTTTAGAAGATCAGGAAGAAAAACATACACGTAGAGAGCTGCCGAGGAGGGCCCCGCTGACATACGGCCACGCTTAGAGGAGTCGGGTGTGGTCGCGTCTTTTGTTATCGAACCAAAGATAAAAAAAACATGCAGATCTCCTCTGAAGCGTCGGCTTTGAAAGATCCAGCTGTGGCTCTGAGCTTGGCTGCCTCGGTCTTCTTGCCGACTTACAAGGCAACCTTTCGTGCCGAGCTGGATTTGGTAACAATAGGATTAGCTACCCAGTCGGCCCTTATGGTATGTGACTTGATCTCTTTTACTCCTTGTTTGGTTTTGTTTGCATATTATATTTCTTGGTATGTGACGATCCCAACTCCTCGTTTTGCAGACGGTTGGAAGGATAGCCGAACTAGGCCGCCACCAGCACGATGCCATTGAAAGGATTGGCCGCTTGAAGTTGGAAGCTGAAGGTGAGAGGAGCAAGGCCGAGTTTGAGGCGATGAGAGCCACAATGGAAAGTGCTCGAGCCGAAGCTGAGAAGGAGAGGGCTCGGATTGCTGACTAGTTCAGATCCGATGCCGAGGAGAGGGCAAACGCGAGCGAGGAATCGCTCAAGTTAGCCAAGGAGGCACTTGCCAAGGTGGAGGCCGAGTTAGAAGAGCTGAAGAAGGCCAAGGAAAAATTTGACTTTGAGGCTTTTGCGGCGTTCGAGGCTGGAAAGAGCGCCGCCCTTGAAAACTATGTAGAAGAAATCCCCAAATTCGAGAATCGAGGATTCAAACACCGGTGGCTCAAAGCCCTTGCTACTGCTGGAGTTACATTGGCCATGCCAATTCCATACGAGCAATTGGACGTTAAGCCGCTTGAGTCTGATCCCGAGGCTTGATTTGGGAGATATTTTAGTTTTATTAAGTATTTTCTATTTCAATGTATGTTCTTTGTTAGTTGATTTTCATCTTTTTTTGCATTTTCATGTGTAAAATGTCATTGTTAGCGTGATTTATGAATGAAAATTTTCTATGCTTTCAAGTTATTGCTTGTACTGTTTGTTATATGAGTACATAATTAAAAAAAATCAGCAGTTACAACAAAATGTCACGGCTACATGAGACGGCAAACTTAATAGCCGATTAAATTAATGAATTTGATTTATGATTGAATAAAATGAATTCATGAGGTTCTGATAGGTTAGCTCATAAGGCAGCTAGGGTACATAAGCTGATTAGCTTGACGAATCTGCCCCCAGCTGGTTCATGAACTAGAACGCCAAATGAAATGAACTTCTGAATATTGTACTGATGAATCGATTCCTGAAGCGGCTGGGGCACTCAAGCTGACTAGATTGATGAATCTACCCTTGCCCCAGCTGGTTCATGAACTAGAATGCCGAATGAAATGAACTTATGAATATTGTACTGATGAATCGATTCTTGAAGCGGCTGGGGCATTCAAGCTGACTAGATTGATGAATCTGCCCTTGCCCTATCTGGTTCATGAACATAGAACGCCGAATGAAATGAACTTATGAATATTGTACTGATGAATTGATTCCTGGAGCGGCTGGGGCACTCAAGCCGACTAGATTGATGAATCTGCCCTTGCCCCAGTTGGTTCATGAACTAGAACACCGAATGAAATGAACTTATGAATATTGTACTGATGAATCGATTTCTGGAGCGGCTGGGGCAGTCAAGCCGACTAGATTGATGAATCTACCCTTGCCCCAGCTGGTTCATGAACTAGAACGCCGAATGAAATGAACTTATGAATATTGTACTGATGAATCGATTCATGGAGCGGCTGGGGCATTCAAGCTGACTAGATTGATGAATCTGCCCTTGCCCCGGTTGGTTCATGAACTGGAACGCCGAATAACAGAGGTTGATGGGGCGATTGGGGCATATGACTCAATCGGCGCCGGGCTGTTGAGGTTTCAATATTAATGAGATTACCTCGGAGGTGCTGCCCTCGTAAGGAATAAATGGGTGTGTACTTCGTGAACGAAGGTCCTATTTATATGCTCAGTCAGCAACTGGCCCCGTTTGGGAACTTACTTTTTTAGCCAAAAAGTCAAAAAGTTACTAAATTAGTCAAAAAGCCAACAACTCATACCAAAAAGTCAAAGATTCTCTTTTCTCTCTACTTTTTGCACATCTTTTTGTAATTAGCCAAAAAGCCATCCCAAACATACAAGTTTTTTTTACCTACCTTTTTAGCCAAATAATCAAAAAGTTACTAAATTAGCCTGTTCCCAAACGAGCCCTCAGTCCAGCTCTTTGAGGAAGGTTAAACAAGTGCGAATGTCGAATAGACTTTTCTTCAACAAAGCGAGGGGAAGCGAGTTGGGAGGAGATATGAGTCGAAGTGGTGAACCTTCTTGCACGGGAAGTAGGACTTCGAGGGATTGGGAGAGACACCAATCTCCTCGTCGTCAAAGTAGGTCGCCCAGGAGGGACAAGTAGCCATAGGGCAAATCTGCTCAACCCCGTTCTGGAAGGGAATTCGACAGGACTCCGCGCCCATTGAGTTTTGCGGTCTTCGTGTGGAATAGACCAATGAAAGAGGTGGATTCGATCGTTCGAGATCCAAATGTGGCAGTCGAGTTTGCTTGACAGATTTTTCCACCCAGAGTCCAGTAGTCGATGGTAGGTCGGCAGGACTTCGAAGTGTTTCGTGAAGGCGTTCACGGGGTGGTGAAGGGGCTGTACATCGCTTATGAAATCGGTATGCGTCTCCGCGCCGCTTGGCGCGATATAGAGCAGAGAGATGAACGCATGCAGAAGTTAGAAGCTCACGCGGAGAAAGCCGAGCGTGACCTAAGGAAAATCAAGTCTGGCGAGTCTCAATCAGCTAGCCATCCCAACCTGGTTATGGAAGAGAGGGTGACTCAAAGGCTGATAAGTAATGCTATTACCGATCGAAACACGGCTAGCATGTTCACGATTGAGACTGCGAGGGCTGCGGCCTATGAAAAAGGCTTCCATGACGGCCGGAAGGTTGGAATTCAGAAGACCAAGGAGAAACTCGCCGAAGAAGTTTGCCGATGTGAAAATCGTGGGTTTAAGCACGGTTTGATCAAGGCACTTCAGCAAGCTGAGGCTCTCCGAATGAGTGTGAATTCTCGTTCTTTGTTGTACCAACAAAATGATTTCCCCTCTTCCGTTTTCGAAGTTGAGAAGAGTAATGATGAGGGAGCCGTCGAACAAAAGAAGACCTTGTAATGCTTATGTTGATTGAGAGCGAAATTATGTATTTATTGGCTGATTTTAATAAAACGCTTAGTTTTCAATTTGTAACGTACTTTTTATTTATATTAGTACACTTGATGCCAATCGATTTATCTAAGGACATTTTATTTTGAATGTTTGCATGTTTTAGACTACGTTTATGCGGCTTGAACTATTTCATTTTGAATATTTGCATATTTTGGCCTTTGTTTATATGGCTTGTACAAAGGCCATCCGAATCCAGAGGCTTTAATCGGCCTAAAGGTGTCATGCGCCGATGGGGCTCCGAATCCAGAGTCTTTATTTCGCCAATCGTGGTATCCACGAAGGGCGCTCCGACTCTAGAGGCTTTATCGGCCCAAAGGCGTCATGCGCTGATGGGGCTCTGAATCCGGAGTCTTTATTTGGCCAATCGTGGTATCCACGAAGGGCGCTCCGACTCTGGAGGCTTTATCGGCCCAAAGGCGTCATGCGCCGATGGGGCTCTGAATTCGGAGACTATTTGGCCAAGCGTGATATCCACGAAGGGCGCTCTGAATCTGGAGGCTTAATCGGCCAATCGTGATATCCATGAAGGCGCTCAATCGGAATCGTGATATCCACGAAAGCGAATCCGGAGACTTATCTTGTGTCGTGATATCCACGAAGGCGTGCGAATCCGGAGACTTAATCGTGTCGTGATATCCATGAAAGGTGCTTCAAATCCGGAGGCTTAATTGGCCCAAAGGCGTCATGCGTCGATGGGGCTCCGAATCCGGAGACTCGTGAACTGAATTACGCGATAAAGAAATAAGAAACTTTGCATTGCAAAAATGAAATATGTACAAGTATCAAGCCCCACAAGTCGGGTCAATGATAGAATTTACGTAAATGCGTTGAATTCCAAGGCCGTGGAAGACTCCTTCCAGACATGTCTTTTAGCCGATATGCCCTTACTCCCGCGATCGAGTCGACCTGATAGGGGCCGTCCCAGTTAGGACCCAATTTTCCATCGGCCGGTTTCCTAGCAAATGGAAGTACTTTCTTCAGGACCAACTCTCCTGGTGTGTAGTGGCGCAGCTGAACACGTTGATTATACAACTTAGCAAGCTGCTGTTGATACCGCGCCACAGATGCAAGGGCACGGTCTCTTTGTTCTTCAATCAGAACTAAATCCAAGGCTAGCATTGTGTCGTTTTGGCCCATATCAAAAACTTTCGATTTCAAGGTTGGGAAGCCGATCTCCAAGGGTATGATTGCCTGGGTTCCAAAGCATAGAGCAAACGGCGTATCCCTAGCGGATCGCCTCGGCGTATCCCCAATGGATCGCCTCGGCATAGTTCGATGAGCCCACAATATGCTCTGTAATTCTTCAACCCATTTGCCTTTAGCTTTCTCCAGCCTCTTCTTGATGCCGTCTAGGATGGATTTGTTAGAGGCTTCAGCCTGACCATTGCTTTGCAGATAAGCCAGCGTGGAAAAGTAAGGCCAGATACCATACTTGCTGCACAACTCTCGGTAGACGCCACAATCAAACTGGGTGCCGTTGTGTGAGATAAGTGCTCTTGGAATGCCGAATCGTGTTATGATATTTCTCCAAACAAAATACTTCACTTCGGTATCTCGGATGTGCATTAGTGCCTCCGCTTCTACCCATTTTGTAAAATAATCTGTCGCGACAATCAAGAACCGCTTGTTACCCGGGGCACAAGGCAGTGGTCCGATGATGTCAAGTCCCCATTGGGCAAACGGCGAAGGATTGGTTATGGAGCTTAGCTCTTCAGCAGGCAGGTGGGTCAAAGGAGAGAACTTCTGGCACTGTTCACACTTTTTCACGTAACATTCGGCGTCGGCTCTCATTGTCGGCCAGTAATACCCCTGAGTCACGGCTCGATGAGCCAAAGAGTGCCCGCTAGAATGGGTGCCATAACTACTTTCATGTATTTCGGTCAAAAACTCTTCAACTTTGTCCGGATGCACACATTCCAAATATGGACCAAAAAGGGATTTTTTATAAAGCTTTCCTTGTGGATCCAAGCAGTATCGCAGGGCTTTGTTTCGCAGCGTGTGTGTTTCTTTCTTGTTCTCTGGGAGCTGTTCGGAAGACAGGAATGTAGTAATGGGATCCATCCAACTCGGTCCAGCTTCTATGACATTGACCTGGACTTCCTCCGAAGGGCCAATGCTCGACTCCTGGATCAAACCTATTTCGATGGTTCGTTTAATCTCTGAGTTAATGGCAGAGGCTAGGTAAGCCAAGGCATCTGCATGTGTGTTCTGATCACGTGTTATCTGATTCAATTCATGGTGGTCAAATTTTGCCAGCAAGGAGTTAGCGATTTTCATGTAAGCCGCCATACAGTTGTTTCTTGCCGCGTACTCCCCCTTCAGCTGATTGATCACTAGTTTTGAATCGCAAAATACAAGTAGACGCTGAGCACCCAGAAGATGTGCATTCCGCAAACCAGTTAGAAGGGCTTCATATTCGGCTTTGTTATTTGATGCTTCGAAGCCGAGCTTGACGGCCTGCTTAATTATTGCGCCGTCGGGAGCAATGATTACTACTCCGGCTCCGCTGCCCCGCTGATTGGATCATCCATCATAGTACAATTGCCAAATGTCGCCAACATAAATTCTCCAGTTTGGCTTCGGTCGAATTTCATCAGACTTGAAGCCGGCAAGACCCCCAGTGAATTCAACGACAAAGTCGGCCAGCACCTGTCCCTTGATTGAGGTTCTAGGTAAAAACTGAATATCGTACTGGCCGAGTTCAAGAGCCCACTTTGAAACACGTCCTGATGCTTCTACACTACGTAGTACTGATAAGAGGGGATAATCTGTTAGCACCCCAATGCTATGCCCTTGGAAGTAATGCATCAATTTTCTTGCCGCCATGACTAGGGCTAGGATGAGTTTTTCCAGCAGAAGGTAGCGTGTTTCGGCGTCAACCATTGCCTTGCTCACATAATACAGCATTGCTCTCCGGCTCTTCCTTTATTAATCTGTTGATGACGTCAGCTGCCAGATACAAAATGAGCGGGTCACCTGCCGAAGGTGTTGTCAAGAGTGGCGCTGATCGGAGGTAGGTCTTAAGGCCGTTGAAACCGCACTCGATGGACCATTCAAAAGCCTTGCCTGCGTAGTAGTGTATAAAGAATTGTCGGCGGCGATCGTGGATCGTGATGAACTGTTGAGTCGCGACCATCCCCATCAACTTTTGAACCTTTTTCACTGAATGAGGGGAGCCGAGCTCCAAGATTGCTGTGATTTTCCTCGGGTTGGCTTCGATTCCTCGGTGGTTGACAATATAGCCAAGGAATTTGCCGAATCCAATACCAAATGCACATTTGGAAGCGTTCAACTTCATTTTGTATTTGCGTAAAATTCTGAATGTCTCTTCCAGATTGGCTAGATGAGTTTGCTCTTCTTTGGACTTGACCACCATGTCATCAATGTACACTTCCACAGTCTGGTCGAGTTGCTCCTTGAACATGGTGGTGACCAGTCTTTGGTCAGTTGCCCTTGTATTCTTTAGCCCAAAAGGCATAACCTTATAGCAGTAGGTTCTTCTTGGGGTGAGGAATGCAGTTTTGTCTTGGTCCTCCAGATGCATGGCGATTTGATGGTAGCCTCTGCAAGCATCGAGGAAGTTCATACGCTGATGATGTGTCGTCGCATCTACAAGTTGGCCAATTCTGGGTAGGGGAAAGCAATCCTTGGGGCAAGCTTTGTTCAGGTCCATCAAATCAACGCACACTCGCCAAGTCCCATTTTTCTTCTTCACAACCATAGTATTAGAGAGCTATGTAGGGTAAGTCACTTCCCTGGTTGCCCCGGCATCAAGCAACATATCAACCTCCTCGACAATGGCCGCATTGTGCTCTGTGGTTGACCGCCGGCTTTTCTGAATGATCGGCTTGCATTTAGGGTCAACATTCAGACAGTGCTGTGAAACGGACGGATCTATACCCGGCATCTCATATGGAGTCCACGCAAAGACATCAAAGTTGTTGAGAAGGAAAGAAATTAGCTGCTGTCTGTCGGCTTGATTTAGAGAGGCACCGACCATAAAGAACCTCTCTGGGCTTCCATTGATTTCAACTCGATCTAGGGCTTCCGTGGCCTTTTCACTTGGGAGCCGCCCAACATCGTCGAGGCTCTTTTGATCTGGGACCTCAATGGAATTCACTTGTAACTCTTTTGGGGTCTTCCCAGCAAGGAGATAACATGCTTGTGCCAATTTCTGCGAGCCATGGATTTGCTCAATGCCACATTCTGTCGAGAAGCGTAGCAGCTGATGATAGGTACTCGGCACGGTCTGCATGGTGTGCAACCAATTTCGCCCCATGATGAGGTTATACGACGACGGCAGCTTAATGACTAAGAATTCCACTTCTACTATTCGGGAGCCCGTTCGAAGGGGTAGTGTGACTTTCTCCAACGGGTATTCTAGATTTGCGTTGAAGCCGAATAGTGGATAAGGTGCCGGAGAGAGATCTGATTCGGAGAAGCCGAGTTTGGTGAATGTCTTGTAATACATGACTTTCGATGTGCTCCCTAGATCAATGAGTACGTGCTCAATGGTGAATCGGTTTATGCGTAACTCGATTACCAAGGGATCGTTGTGGGGGAGTGCCACTCCGGCCAAATCTGAATCATCAAAAGTAATGCTCGCAGCTTCATGGGGCCGTTTAGCTGGAGTGAGTTGATTTCGAGGGTCGGAATTCGACTAAATCGTATGTACCACGGATGACATTGGTAGGCTATATATCATGGGGATCACGCCGAGTAGAGGTGAATCTGGTCGTAATGCTATTGCTTTGTTTGAGTTGCCTTTGCGGACATACTGTTGTAGTCGACCATCTTGTACCAATTCCTCCAGGTGATCCTTCAATGCATAACAACTCTCAGTATCATGGGGGTGATCCTTGTGATACTCGCACTGCCTATCCCGTCTTCTCGTTTCGGGAGGTCCCACCATTTTTTACGGCCATTTGAAGAAGGAAAGATGTTGGACTTTGGACATAGCCGCGCTGATCAGCTCTGACAACTCTGTGTATTTCTTGTCAGCACGCCTTGTGCGCCTGCCATCGACTTGCAGTTGTTCATTTGCTCGGTGGGGGCACTGGTCGCTCGATTGGAGAGAATCCAGTCTCTTGTCCCATTTAGCCCGATCTGCATGATTCGAGCTCGAGATGGTCTGAGAACTTATCAGCTGAGCAATTTCGGAAGGGCCCGTCTTGTTGGCCACGTTTCCGGCTTTGACCCGCAAGGCGTCGTCCTCCACTTTGTAGTATTCCTCAACTTTCTTCATCAACGACTAGACTATTTTGGGGGGTCGTCTGGTCAAGGAGCTGTGGAGAGCGCTGTCAGGATGCAAACCCATTTTAAAGGCGGTGATGGCCATGGAGTCGTTGCAAGTGTCATCAACAAGATTAAAGTACTCCCAGTAGCGTGCCAAATACGCTCTTAGTGTTTCTCCTGGTTGGATCTGCATTGCCCAGAGAGAGTCAGCTTGTTTCGGCTAGACCTCATTGGTGATGAGTCTGGCCCTGAAGGATTTCTGTAATTGATGGAAGCTCTTGATCGAAGCCGGCTCGAGTTTATAATACCACCTGATAGCCAAAGGTCCCAAACTGTTGGGAAATATTCAACACATGAGGGCCTCATCATCTGCATGCAATCTCATGGCCTGCTTGTAGTGACGGATGTGATCGGTGGGGTCTGATTTTCCATCATAGAGAGTGAATGACGGAGCTTTGAACTTTTTAAGCAGGACCACCCTTGCGATTCGTCATACAAAGGGATCATGCTGGTCTTCTTCGTCTGAACTGTTTTTTCTTTGCTTATGCCTTACATGTACACTCTCTTCAGAAGAACTGATAGCTTCGATTCGACCTTTCTTTTTGGGCTCCGGGGATAATGAGTCAGAGTCATTGTCAGTGTCTTGTTGTCGGGCTCGAGGTCGTCGACCACCTACCCTCAGAGGTCGTTCCGGATCTTGGCGTACAGCTTATTTGGATTTTGCTACTTCCAAGGCCAAATCCTAATGGAGATGTTCGTTCTCAGCGATTATATTCTCCAACCTCTGTTCGTTTTGCTTTACTTGCTCCATAATCGCTTGCATTGCCTCTTATGCTGATGTCGAGGGTGAACCGAAATTCAAGGCCCTTCTTGCGGTAATATTCTCTAGCCCAAGCATATTGCTTGGAGTGGTTTCATCGTGCAGTGTAGGGTCGACAGTGACTGCCAGAGGATCTTCTGTCACACCCGCCATGGATGTGCTTGAGTATTCCCACAGATGGCGCCAATTGTGGGGGAGTGGTTTGGAAATACTCTTCTAATCTTGGTGGACGCCCGTGATCCTCAGCTAGTCACCTGAAAAGGAATGAACACTCCGGTTGGGGGTGCCAAAATTAGCACTCCGACGTGCAAGTCAGTCTCTACTCTTTGGATTACTTGTATTTTAAGCTAAGCGTAATGATTCTTACATACCTTTCTTTGACTGATGATCCTGTATTTATAGTGTTCTCTTTGGGCCTTAGGGCCAGGCCCATCCTTGATCATTTACATGTACTTCTACTTGGCCTTTGTTCTACTGGCTAGAGTGCTGGTTATTTTATTCGGCTCTTCGATTGACTAGGATCAATGTCAAATAGAGGTTACGTTTCGGACCGGACAGGTCCATTCGTCCCTATTGATCCAGTTAAATTCGGCTCCCACAAGAAGGAATAAAAAATTACATGTAGCTTCACTGTTGCGTTTTTTTTTTAATTATGATTTGGGAATGTAAGGCCTTATCAACTTCATTTTTAGATTTAGAGAAATAATAAACTTTTTGAATTATTTCTAACCTTTTTATTTATTTATTTATTTATTATTATGACTATCTCTTTTTCTTTTAGAGATTCTTTCTGTCAACCACTCAATTTCCTTTTGATCAATGCCCATCTGTGAGCTCCCCCAAATCATCATAATCTATATTCCATCTTTTGTTTATTTTTTTCCACCATCGAAGCATCATCATGCAAAACCATCTTTAATGGGGTTTCTAATGAGAAACCTCATAAGCCTTACCCTCATATCTAAAACAAATATTTTAGTTTGTCTTTAAACAGATTTTTGTTTGTCTTTGTTGATTTTTTTTCATATTTTAGTTTGTTTTTTTTATTTTTTACCATTTAGATGTCCAACAAATACCCCAACTTTTCGAATTCAACAACCGACTCTATTACATGCCTTGTTTGGCACATCTTTTTTCCAATCAAACTCTAAAAATACCCAAACTTTTCGCCCTCAAAATCCTTCTTCCTTTGTCTCTCTACTTTCCTGTTTTTTCTTTTTCATTCTAGGGTTTTCTTTCTCCACCAGCCGTTTTTGTGGAGGTAGATAGATTCAATTTTCCTTTCTTCCTTTCCCCTATTTTCTTATACATTTTCTGTTTGTTTCTCATCAAAGTTCATGAAAAATCTAGAAACCCCCTAGATGTTGATTTGTGATTATGTATCAATTTTAAGCAGAATATAAAAATCCCAATCAAACAATCAAGACAAAGAGACACAACGATTTTTACGTGGAAAAACCACAATTTGACACCTCCAACTGTGATAAAAAAACCACGGGCAACTGCCACAAGACAATCCACTAAGAAGAATTAAAGGAATTACACAGGTATACTCGCAATTATCTAGCGAATCCACAACGCCTAATTGAACCAACCTCTATGTGCCTCTTCCAACCCCATCTTCAGTACGGAATTGTTTTTCTGATGAGCCACTCCGGATTCCACCAAAGCTTCAGGCTCGAATTCTTCAGAATTCACAACTGAAGAACAACTCTCTCTTTTGTGTATAACAAACAAACCTTTGATGTACTCTCTTTAAATCATGAGTTGAATACTCAATAAAACATCAAAGAAAAAATAACAAAATATCCCCAGATATAAACCTTTAAGAACCAAAAAAAAAAGATCTGGAGGAATTCAATGAATACCTTAGTTTTGGGAGAAAACTAAGTATTTATAGAGAACCAAAAGTAATCCTAGATTGGGAAGAAAACAAACTCCTTGAGAAATCCGGATTCTGAGGCTCGCTCGAGCGAAGCTTTGCTGGCTCGAGCGAGGAGTGTATTTTTCATGATTTCTACTAGTGCCTTGGCTCGAGCGACGAATCCTTGGCTCGAGCGAGGAATACACACTTTCAAGTTTTTGTATGGACGCAATCCTTGGCTCGAGCAAGAACTCCTTGGATCGAGTGAGCAAACCTTCGCTCGAGCGAGATCTTCTTGGCTCGAGCGACCAAATGGCAGACATGCAATTTTGAATGCAATTTTGCATTTTGCTTCGGCCGCGAGCTGACCCCCCCGTAATAATCAGCGAAGTGGCAATCTTGAAAGCATTAACATCACAAACTTCTCTGCATGGCTCGATTCGGGTTTGGATTTGCATCTAATAAACTCATAGCCTCACTGAAATAAAAGTGTGAAAATAAATACATCTGAAAGGAGTTTTGTCAAACGGGGTTGCCAAGAATAAAAACCTAACAGTTCAATTTTCTCATTAATCCTTTTCTATTCCCTTCCAATCTATGTCGTCCGTTTGTAGGTTCTGAGTCTGACATCTCCACCTGATTGAACGAATCAGGTTTTGCTGCTGCTTTCATTTTCTCTCACTTTCTCTCTTGTTTTCTTTGATGATGGAAAAATTTCTAGGCTATTTTATGCAATGCTGTTGGTTTCTGGTTTCCTGTGCAAGATTCATGCTTGGGTGTTCTTTATTATTATTTTGTGATGAGGTTTTTTTTATCATTATTTAATTCCAACTAGTTTCTGACCACCTATTTTGATTGTCTTTGATGATCACCTGTTTTGATCGTCTTTGATGAATTATATATCAGGATATTCTATCTTGTGTGTATGTGTATTTGTATACATAAATATATATTAGTGGTAACTTAGTGCTATCAGACATGTAAAAAATTAATAATATATTTTATATAAAATAATATAAATAGTTAAATTTTTGTATGCAAATTATGAAAACAAAGAAGATTGAAATTTACAATTTAAGTCCTACAATTTTATCACAATTTATTTATTATTATTTAATTTGTCACAATCATATAACTTTCAACCCTTCTTGCTAGAATTGTAAACTTAGATGAGCTCAACCTAAACAACTTGAGTCGAGCTTAATTGTAAAAAGTATTTATTTTCGAAAAAAGTAAAAAGTATACTTAATTGTATTTTTTAGGTCACATCACAACTCTACTTTTCGGTACATATTTTCGTAAAAAGTAAAAACTATATTTATTTAGCACTTCCCAAACTATCACTAAGTTGATATTAACAAAATTTACTTTTTATAATGGCATAAATAATTTAGATATGATTTTTTAGAAATTCTTTTTAGTTTAAAAATTACAATAAAATATTATAGAATAAAAACAAATTTCTTAAAAAATAAAAGCATTTGAATAAAAAAATGAAAGAAGAAAATTTAATATGATATTTTTATTTAATCTGAATATAATTCTAGATGAACAACTTTGTCCATGAATAGCAGCAGCTGCTCTCAGTGGTCTAGTACATAATATGTTGGGATGTCTGGTTCATAATCTGTTCTATTTTGGCCAAATTCAAACAATTTGAAAATACATTATTCTACATTGTACTTTGCAACTTTACTAATTAAATATGTTCCATCTCAATGTATGTTATATACTTGGAGAACTAAGGAAAGATTAGAGATAGACGACGTCATATGATTTTCTTTGTATGATACACATTGTGCATTCCTAAATGGAATAGGTTAATAGTACACATGATGTGTTTTATGACATAAACAAATTAAAAAAACTTGATCTTTCATTTGTGATCAGACATGGACAAGAGTTGGATTTCATTGGGTAAGACACCTGATAAAAGGATGAGTCAGCCATTTATCGATAGGGTGACATCATTAATTAAATTTGTAATGGCAGTTGTTGACCAGGAAGGTAAAATTCCATGCCTATGTTTGAACTGTGTGAACTATCATGCCCAAAATCTTCAAAATGTGCAAATTCATTTGCTTTAATATGGGATTATGCAAACGTACACAATTTGGCATGAGCACGGGGAACCACGTGTATCAAATGAGGCTCACCATGAAATGGCAATTGATGAAGATGAGGTTTTAGGTGGTATTGATGCCTTAGTGGAAGATCGAATAAGAGGAGAACCCAACGATGTACCCCAGAATGAGGAAGGACAAACGTTTGATAAACTATTGAATGATGCCAAACGTGAGGTGTACTTAGGTTGCACAAACTACACTCTGTTGAAGTTTGTCATCGAGCTGCTTAATATGAAGGTAACAAACCACTGGAGCAATAAGTCGGTTGACACACTGTTGGATTTTTTAACAAAACTTTTACCAAAAGATAATTTGGTTCCAAAGTCATTTTATGAAGCTAAGAAAATACTTCGTGATTTGGGCTTGTCATATGAGTTAATTGATGCATGTATAAATGATTGTGTACTCTTTTGGAAGGAAAATGCAAGGTTAGATAAATGTCCAAAATGTAAGGCATCCAGATACAAGATCAATCGTGGCAGGGGTAAAAAGATTCCCCAAAAGGTGGTGTAGTACTTTCCATTGACACCAAGGTTGAAAAGATTGCACATGTCAAGGAAGACTGCTGAGGACATGAGATGGCACAAGGACAAATGTATAGATGACGGAGTATTGAGGCATCCCGCCGATAGTGATGAGTGGAAGGAATTTGATGCGCAACATCCTCAGTTTTCCCTGGAGCCTCGAAATGTGAGGCTAGGGTTGGCTGTTGATAGGTTCAATCCTTTCGGGAACATGAGCAACTCATATAGTTTGTGGCCTGTAGTACTCATTCCTTATAACTTGCCACCTTGGTTGGTGATGAAAGATCCCTTTCTTATGATGTCATTACTTATTCCTGGAGAATCACAACCAGGGATGGATATTGATGTCTACATGAGACCTCTGGTGGATGAGCTGAATGAGTTGTGGAAAAATGGTGCATTATCTTATGATGTCAGAATCGTGAGTCTTTCCGATGTGTACGACTTTGATGTGGACTATACATGATTGGCCTGCATTTGGTGACATATCTAGGTCGAGAACAAAGGGTCATTATTCTTGTTACACTTGCAATGATGAACCATATTTTCAATCCTTGAAAGGTAAGACTGCATACACTAACCATCGATGCTACTTGCCTCAAAGCCACCCCGAAAGGCGAAAGAGTAAGGCTTACAATGGTAAGCATGAGAAGCGAAAGAGATCTTTAGAGTTACCAGTGGAAAAGATATTAGAGCAATTGGATAGAGTGACAAGTGTCACATATGGGAAGCATCCAAGAAATAAGAAAAGACTCCGTCAGGCACCAAATTGGACAAAGGTAAGCATCTTGTATGAGTTACCATATTGGAAGAAACGAAAACTTCGACACAACATTGATGTCATGTATGTCGAGAAGAATTTTAGTGAAAATACCTTTGGAACTATGTTAGGCATTGATGGAAAGAACAAAGACACCGACAAAGCACGAATGGACTTGGAAGATATGGGCATAAGGAAAGAGTTGTGGTTAACACGTCGTCCTGATGGAACTTATGTCAAACCTAGGGCAATCTTTTCATTGACCCCTAAAGAGAGGGAGGGTTTCTTTGAATTCTTGAAATCGGTGAAGTATCCAGATGGCTATGCTGCAAACATATCAAGATCAGTGAATGCAAGAAATGGTAAATTAACAGGCTTAAAAAGTCATGATTGCCATGCACTAATACAACGGATTCTTCCAATTGGGATACGTGGTTACGCAGACAAAGAGCTTAGTAAAACACTATTTGAGTTAGGTAGCTTTTTCCAGGATTTGTGCTCAAGGACAACTTGTAGTAATGAACTTGAGAAATTAGAGGAACGTATAGTACACATATTATGCAAGCTTGAAAAGATCTTTCCTCCAGCCTTCTTTGATGTGATGGTTCACTTGGTTGTTCACTTGCCGTGTGAGGCTATTCTTGGAGGACCGGTGCAATATCGATGGATGTACCGGATTGAAAGGTAATTGTTAAATTGAAAGGTTCGTAATTATATGTTACATGTGTAACCTTGCTGTTAACTAATTCTCTTTTCAAGGTTTCTTAGAGCTTTAAAAAGTTTGTTACAAACTGAGCTCGACCAGAAGGTTCAATCGCAGAGGCTTACATTGTCAAAGAGTGCATTACTTTTGTTCAATGTATGTTGATGGGATCGAAACAGTGCATAATCGACCTGAACAAAATCAAGATCGTGGTGAACGTCGCAAAGGGTTGACTATATTCACAGAAACTGCCTGTCCTATTGGCCTAATCACAAGGGATGCTGATATGTCACAAGAATATTGTGATATGGCTCATTGGTTCTTGTTGAACAATAGCCCCGAGATAATCACATTCTTTTGAGTAGGATACACAAAAATCTATTACGGACTCCATCTGACCAAGACATAACCCGTATACAACAAGAGTTTCCCAAGTGGTTCAAAGAGCGGGTAAGGCATTTTCAATTTTAAGACATGCTTAAAAATTTATATAAGATTTGATCATTTATTAATTTATTTTTATTATCTTGATGTACATTATATGTGATTGTAGATAAATATATTCAGAGAAGAAAAGTCACTAGAGGCAACCAATGATTTATGGTCGTTAGCAAATGGCCCGAATTTGCTAGTAAAAGAATACTCAGGTTGCATAATCAATGGTGTATGGTTTCGTACAAGAGAAGTAGACAATCGCCGTAAGAGTCAGAATAGTGGTGTGCTTACAGAAGGGGATCATGAGGGAGTGACGCATGAATTTTATGGTCACTTGTGCAATGTTTGGGAATTAGAGTACATGTGTCATAACAAAGTTGTATTGTTCTAGTGTAAATGGTACAACACAGGAAACACAAGTCGAAGTAGAACATTGTGAACCGATGATTATTGCATAAGTATTGATGTCACAAGTCGGTGGTATCAACACGATCCTTTCATCTTGCCTAGCCAGGCTAAGCAAGTCTTTTACCTAAATGATACCAAATGGGTACAACCTTGGCAAGTTGTTCAACAAGTGCAACACAGGGGTGTCTTTGATGTACCAGAGGTAGGTGATGGAGAATCATTAGATGAACCAGAAGAAAACGATGTGTTCCAACAAGAAAATATTACCAATGTTGTTCCAATTGACATCGGCCCTAATGTTCAATGTTAAAGAGATGGTGTTGAAGCAGAAGTTGTTACAAGGGTTAGGTCATCTGATGAAACAATGATAGAGAATAGAGCTGACAAACAAAATGAAGAGTGTCACGAACCTGATGTGGATTACGATATGGATCTTGATGTAGACTAGGATTTGTAGTTATTTTGCACTTTTTATGTGAACATTGTTCTTAATTAATGTAGTTGAATTTCAATTGTGGGGTTCATCCACTGTTATGTAGGTTTATCGTTGATTGGTCATATTATGTGTCTGATGGCTTTATAATTAATTTGTTCTATGATAAGTAAATGGTAAAAAAAACTCATCCATCTCACTCTAGCCTTATTTCAATGATTTAGAACCTATATGACATATCCACTTGTTGAGATTGTTGTTGCTTTATGCTTTATGTATAGAAATATATAATTATCTTTTCTTTACATCTAATGTTCAATTATGTGTATCCACCAAAAAAATGTTCAATTATGCTTTATAGTTGGGCAAAATGGACACTACAAAAAAACATTTGACCAAACCAAGTACCGCAACTAAGAAGGTAACGAACTATGAGAAACAAAGAATGAAGAATATTAATAAAAACCGTGAGAGAATGAATGCTCTAGGAGTGAAGAATATAGCAACTTGTTTGAAGGCTACGGTTCAACATAAGAAATTGAGGAAGGAAAAAAAAATACCAATTGAGGAAAATGATGATGATTATCGACCGTCAGAGGCTGAAGATGGCAGTGACACTGAATCCTATGATTCGTTTGAGCATGAGGTACTATACATTTATGCATTGTGAAATATATTCTTTCTTTTTACTTTCAATTCATACACACATAGACATGTATATCTTTCTACATATATTCATATTTTATTATGTTATTCAGCTGTTAGAGATACCATCGAGAGCCCGTTCACAATCTCATCATGAGGCATTGACCCACGCATCAGAAGAGGGGGATACCTCTTCATGTCCTAAGGTGGCTAGCCATCTGCCACCACCTCTCAATGTGGAGCCTCAACTTGAGGCGATTGTTGGTAATGCCATTGGTATGACACACTCTTTATTTACATTGATTTGAGATCTTAATTAAATTTGTTCACATACTATTTCAATATTATGGCTTCACAATATCAGTTGCTAAGCGTGTTTGTGGCCCAACTCGAGGCAAAGAGGTTGAAGGCCTTGTTGATAGAGATGGAAAGCTTAGCGTGCCTATCCCTCCAGAATTTTGTGCACCGGTAGGGGACTATGCCTCAAAACTAGCCTCAAAGATTGTTGTAGAAGTGCGAACTCGTTTACCAGATCCAAGTGTTCATAAGTGGAAGTATGTTGATGCCTCCGTTAAGGAGGCGATGTTTCAACGCTTGAATGTAAGTTCGTTGTCTACTCTATTATAGGACATTTTACTCATTTTTATAATAGGTTAGAAATCTTAATTATTTATTGTAATTATTTTATTTTTTATAAGAATTATCTATGACTTATCTATTTTTTGCAGGATCAATTTGATTTACAAGGAGACCCTGTTGATATAGAGAAGGCAATGAACACAAAATTTGGTCGGAAATTGAGTAACCATACCTATAGGCTACACAAACAATTCATGGAGCTGAAGAAGGCTAAAGGGGAGGAGTATGCAAGAAACCACCCACCGAAGGATGTTGATCCTACCAAGTGGATAGATCTTATTGATAAAAAGTGGAACACTAAAGAATTTCTGGTAACATTTTCATCTTTTTTATTATATCAGCGAAGAAAGAATTTGATTAGAATATGGAGAGATTTTTAAAAAACTAGAAAGAACACAATCAATTTGCTGTGAAATTCCATGTCTTCTTTTCCCTTTATCTTCTAGGCATGTAAGTGGAACATAATAAAAACCAAATAAGTGGGAAAATGAGAATGGGAAACTATTAAACATGGATTGGAAGGCTCACATAATAGGAGATTAATTTATGGTTCCTTAAAGTGCATCTTTCACATCATAATAGGATTAATTTATGGTTCCTTAAATTCCATGTCTTCTTTTCCCTTTATCTTCTGTTTGTTCTTGTGTTTGGTTTGAATAATCATGATAATGGTAAGCAACTAGCTAAGTAACTAATACAGGGTATTAAGACAGAACTTTAGATTTGATAGAGTTGTGGAAGAAAGAAAGGGTTATGAGTTTGGTATCAGTAATTGTTCCATAGCTTGTGAAATGTAAATGGATATTTTCACAATCTATCTTGCCCATGCTTATATGCCCCCTATTTGTGAACGGTGTAAATTACTCGTTTTTCTTTTTTCACCCAAAAAAACCATCTTATGATGAAATCTCAACAAGTACTCTAATCTATTTCTCAAAGAATTGAATGAAACTAGTGAATAATTTGAAATATCTTTTAAGTTGAAATGATATATAGGAAAATGATAGAGAGGAACAATGCAATTTCTTTATTATCAAGCATTAAATTTGTTTTACTAGTGATACATTTCATTGTTATATTGGTTCATTATTCCCTACAAGAACAATCAAAAGCCAACATATTTGTCTTACTAATGATACATTTCATTGTTATATTGGTTCATTATTCCTTACAAGAACAATCAAAAGCCAACATATTTGTCTTACTAATGATATATTTCATTGTTATATTGGTCATTCTTCCATATAGGAACAATCAAAGGCCAACATCGCGAACAGAGAAAGGATGTATACAAAACATAGATGTGGTTCTAGGTCAATCTCTGTTAGAGTAGAAAAACTGGTATGTATCCTTGCACTTTTAAAATTATATTAGATTCTTACCTTTATTTATTGAATATTTGGCCTATTGAATTAGGCACGAGAAAAGAAGATGCTACCTGATCTAGCAGAGTTGTACAAGGAAACTCACTATAATGAGAAAACACATGAGTGGATCTCATCTCAAGCTCAACGTAATTACGTGAGTATATATTACAATATTTATTAACAAAATTTTAGAATACTATTTGTTATGATCTTATTTAATTTTCTAATAATTATTTAATTTTTTTATATTTGATAGGAAAATATGATACAGACACAGGCTGATCACCTTTCACAACCAGGATCAACCCCTTTGACTGCAGAAGAGCTGTCAATCAAAGTCCTAAAGCCAAGGTCTAGCTATGTAAAGGGACTTGCCATGAGACCTTCATCCTCTATTAGGAGGACCACTACCATATATGCTGAAATAAATGATTATGTGAAGCGCCTTAAGATGCAAATAGAGACACAGAAGGAACAAATACAAATGCATGACAATAAAATAGAAGATCTTGAAGAGGGTAAGAAGAAGCAAGGGGAGATAATGGCTGATGTTGTCAACTTTTAGAGGACCAAAGGATTCATTAGACACTTTGGAAGTGGAGGGGACTCATCCACAAGTGGACATACTTCTTGGTAAAGTATATTAACTTTAATATAACAAATTTTATAAAAGAATATATGTTTGAAGAATTAGGAAGTAATGAAAACATGCATATGACATCCAATTTGTACAGGTGCACAGGATGTATAAATTGTGAATTAGTCTAAAATATATATTTTTTCTCTATACTTAAAGCTTCAAAAAAGTCCATCGAAATGCTAAATTATCACACAATTATAGATTTGTATAGGAACCAATAGAAACACCTTAGGAGGGACCAATATAAGTTGTATGAACTTACGGCACATTAATGGGATGCATCATTTGTGAATTAGCCTTAAAATTAATTTTTTGTTCTCATAATCTCGAAAAAAGTCTATTAGAGGGATAAATTGTATAATTGATCTAATTGTAAATTGATGAGTTACTAATGTTTTTAATCTTTTGTATAATTGATTAATTACTAAAGCTTTTAATTTATTTTTTTTTGCAGATTGGATTGGGATGGCATTTTTGATGTGCAACAATGATATAATTTGCTTCAATGTTCATTTTTGTTTGATAAGGATACGCATACTTTGTGGAGTTGCACTAGTTATTGTTGGATGTTTGGTGGAATTGAACAAGTTATAACTTTTGGATATTTTGTGGATATTTCACTATTTTATTGTATTAGGATGAAATTATTTGTAATGATGAATGGATATTTTCATTTTGTTAATTCATAAATGTGTTGATAACAGGTTAGGTTAAGTAGTGATGGAATTGTTATATTCAACAGGTTTCAACATGAACAGGGTTATATTTGTTGAACTAGAATTTATATTTTGATAAAATAAATATATAATGTGGAAAAAAATATTATGGAATTATTGACAAAATTTTCCATCCCTAAAGAAGGTTTTTTTTGTCTCTTAGTTGGCTTAGGTGGATGATTAAATTTGTCATGAATTCTTTATTTCATCGCTAAATGAATTTGCCATGACAAAAAATATTGTCACATTTTGTCACTATTACCCTCAATGTGTGATGAATTTTTTTTGACATTATTTCATCATTTTTAATGATGAATTTGCTTTTGTCTCTATTGGTAGCTTCTTTGACAAAAAAAAAAAATCGTTTTCGTTTATATTAAACGTGACAAAATTATTTCGTCTCTATTTCTTATATTTATGAGAAAATACTTTTGTCTCTAATTTCTTCCTTTAACGACAAAATATTTTGTCGCTACTTACTTACAAGTATGTTCCCAACAGAGTGTATTGGACACAAAAAAATTCGTCACAAATTTATCATTTTTAATGATGAATTTGTTTTTATCTCTATTGGTAGCTTCTTTGACAAAAAATTTTCGTCTTCGTTTATATTAAACGTGACAAAATTATTTCGTCTCTATTTCTTATAATTATGACAAAATACTTTTGTCTCTAATTTCTTCCTTTAAAGACAAAATATTTTGTCGCTAATTACTTACAAGTACGTTCCCAACAGAGCGTATTGGAGACAAAAAAATTCGTCACAAATTTATCATTTTTAATGATGAATTTGTTTTTGTCTCTATTGGTAGCTTCTTTGACAAAAAAATTTTGTTTTCGTGTATATTAAACGTGACAAAATTATTCCGTCTCTATTTCTTATATTTATGACAAAATACTTTTGTCTCTAATTTCTTCCTTTAATGACAAAATATTTTGTCGCTAATTATTTACAAGTATGTTCCCAACATAGCGTATTGGAGACAAAAAAATTTGTCACAAATTTATCATTTTCAATGATGAAATTGTTTTTTCATCTCTAAGACCCTTTAGCGACGAGGCTTTGGCAACAAAACGGGTGACGAAAAATTTTCGTCGTAATTAGTTTGGGTGACGAAATATATACATTTTGGGACAAATTTGTTTCATCTTTAAATCCCAAATTTGTTGTAGTGTACGTTTATATAGATATGATCTATGGTAACATTCAATTTCCTATATATGGTTTTACTATTATTTATGATATTAACAACTAATATTGAGGGTGAATGTGTCAACAAACTTCCCACAAGACTTATGGGAACCTAAGCTTTTTAGTATGACCATATGTAACATAAGTCTCCCTAATAGGACTTATAAATAATTTTTCCAAAAATAATTTATAATGAAAAAATGAAAATAAGCCATTAATTGACACTAATTAATTTATAATGAAATAATTTTATCAAATGTATCAATTTTAATGACAATTGATACATTAATAAAACGTACCAATTTCAACTTAAATGTATCAATTTTATCAAATGTATTAATTGATACTAATTAATACTAATTGTAATGACAATTGTTATATTATTAATTGTAATGAAAAAATGAAAAAAAATTATACTAATTGATACAATTAATAATTTTAGTATTAATTGATGGTAATTAAGCCATTAATTGACACCTAATTCATTTATAATGATAAAATGAATAAAATTATACTAATGGATACTATTAATAATGTTAGTATTAATTGATGTTAATTAAGCCATTAATTGCCAACTAATTAACTTATAATGAAAAAATGAAATAATTTTATACTAATTGATACTATTCATAATTTTAGTATTAATTAATGGTAATTAAGTCATTAATTGACACTAATTAATTTGTGATGAAAAAAATTATACTAATTGATACTATTATTAATTTTAGTATTAATTGATAATAATTAAGCCATTAAGCCATTAATTGACACCTAATTCATTTATAATAAAAAAATGAAAAATGAAATAATTATATTGATACTATTATTAATTGATGGTAATTAAGTATTAATTAAGCCATTAATTACATGAAAAATGAAATAATTAAGTATTAACTAAGCCATTGATAGTGTTAATTATATTGATGGTAATTAAGCCATTAATTGATGCTATTATTAATTTCAGTATTAATTGACTAATTATATTAACTTTTGTAATACTAATTATATTAACTTTTAGTAATGAAATAATTTTTTTTAAATTAAAACTGAAAAAAATGACAAAATAATCATTTTTATATTATATAAGGGCAAAAAGAACAATTATACAGTAAAAAGTTATTTTATAGCTTATTAACTAAACATTACTCTACTACTTAAATCCATAATCCCACAGTTCCACCAAACAGGCTAACAGCTTATGTTCACAACTATAAGCCATAATCGGTTAAGTTATAATCTATAATCACTTTTCCACGACTCTACCAGACGGGCCTTGTGAGTAGCTGATAGAAAATGAATAGAAAATAGTGCAAGCATAGAAAGATTCAAATATAAGTTTCAAGCAATGGTAAGTTTAGATACACCAATCCCATAACATGTGAAGATGGAATGGAGTCCCATTATCAGTGTGAGAGAAACTATAGTTTATGGAATCAAATATTTGGTATCTTGATGAAATTTTAAATTAAATGTGAGCAGAAAAGTAGTTGTAACTGCTTCTACCCAAGTTCACATGCTTATCATTGAAACATAAATGCAAAATCTTTTAAAAAATATGCATAAAAATATAATAAAGGATTGTCAGCATTGTATTCATCTTGGTAGACTATGAACCCCATCCAAAATGAATGCACATTATGTGTGTCTTATTTTCTTTTTCTTTAAAAAAAAAAATTGTATTGTTATTATAATGATCCCGGTTCTCCTTTCCTTTGTGTATTGTATTCCGAACTCGGTTCCGTGGATGTGTTGTTTCCTTATTCTCATTCCCATCCTTTAATCTTGAATTTGAGTCTTGGGTTGTGTTGGGTAGGTTTGAAACAGGTTGTTTGTGTTTGGAAACCTAGAGTTGATGCCTAGATTTTGGCCTTCACGCTCGAGCAGGGATTTTGACGCTCAAGCGGGCCCTTTGTTTTTGCTTCTCCGCTCGAGTGGGCGTTTTGACGCTCGAGCGTGGTTTTTCATCTCTCAGCATTTTGCTCTGCAGGTCATCGGACACTCGCGCGGGCCATTTTGATTTTATTCCTCCGCTCGAACGGGGATTCTGACGCTCGAGCGGGGACCATGGTCTACAAAACTTCTGGAAGTGTGCATCCGGTGCTCGAGCAGTGCTTTTGACGCTCGAGCGTAAGTCTGTGTCTGACGCTCGAGCGGGGAATCCCACGCTCGAGCAGACTTGTTTTTATATCAATGCATGGAATCACTTTTTGGATCACTTTTCGACCTCTTCTCTCTCTCTAACTTTTCAAAACCTCCATTGGAGAGCTCCTCTCTCTAAAACACAACTTCTCTCTAGGGTTTGATCTAGTTTGAGTGATCTTCTACCTTAGTGTCTTTGTAAAAAGTGTAGAGCTTGGCTTGGGCTACATTTCCATCCGAAAATCGTGGGTTTTGGAGCATTTCGAAATTCTTCACCTTCTCCTTTGAGCTCCGAATTTGAGGTAGGGATAACTACTCATGTATATGATCTTTGACATAAGCTTTTGGTCATTTTGATTTAATGTTGATGTTGGGTAATTTTGGGTATTAGGGTTTCAAAAGTTATAAAGAGGGGTTTTGTTATTTTGATCCACATTTGTGTATTTGGGGTCATAAAATGAGGGTATTGATGTTATTGAAGATATTTTGAGCCTTTGGGTCAATATTGAGAAAATTGGGGAAAAGCCCTAATTTTTATTATGAATTTATTTGGAAATGTTATGGGAGTATGAAATTAAGTTGGAGATGATGAAATTAGCATGATATGAGATGAAATGGTGGAGTTGGATTTATTAATCGCTCACTTTTGAAATTGCTGATGAATTATCTGTTGGTGCATTTATTATTTGTTTAGAAATAATTGCTTTAGGCTATCGGTGGAGGATAGTCTTGATTGTTGTAGACAATGCATGATGATTAGGCAAATTGAAACTAATCACGTTGAATATGTCATTGAGTATGACGGTTGGAATAATACATCGAATCTGTGTATTGATTAATTGTGTATATGATAATTGTTTATATACATTGTATTGTGTGGGAGGAGATAGGGGATGTACTCCAAGGTTTGGGAGGAGATAGGGGATGGACTCCTAAACCGGATTTTATTTGGAAGGAGATATGGGATGGACTCCATTGATACAACGAATCTGTGTATCATTTATGAAGTATGGAAGTATTTTAATATGACATTGATACAACAAATATGTGTATCTATTGTGAAGTAAGGAAGTGTTTTATTATGAGTTGTTATCTCATTTGAATTTGAAGTATTGTTGATATGAGTTGTTGACTCATTTAAAAAGGGCGTGTTTTGATATGAGCTGTAGTCTCATTAAATTGTTTGGCCAGGCTCTGAGCCATGTTCATAATGGAAAATTTGTTAAGTAAAGGACAGTGGAACGAAATATGGTTATATCTGTCTTGGAATCGGATTGTGTTGTACGTTGATTTTTATGAGTTAAATATTTATCAAATGCTAATGTTTTAGTTATTGGTCATGTTATGTTTAGCATATCTCTACTGGGCGTTGGCTCACCCTATATGGGACATTATTTTCAGGTACAGGCAACATGCCGCCTCCAAGGACGTAGCTCAAGAGGTTGTGGGAGTTGAAGGCTTCCTTTTTGTGATTAATTGCGTATTACGTGTAAATCAAGCCAAGGGCTTATTTTGTGTTTAGAGTTAATACTCTTCTTTTTGTAACCAAGTGTTGGCTTGGAAAGTTGTAAGCCCGTAGGGCATTTACTTTTGATGTCAACATGTAATACTTTTGTAATGAACACTCTGATGAATGAAATCATGCTTTACTCTCTTATGTCTAAGCATGTCAAGATTGCCTAATTTATGGGTTTATTTTGAGAGCGTTACAGTTATTATATTGAAAGAAATCATCAATTCAGTTCAGACATGAATGACATGATTGTCACAATTGTTCTAAATTTAATATATTTTTGAAATGTGCGATGTTTTTTTTGGACAAGACATGGTTGTCGGAGGAACAGACACAACCTCAAACACAGTTGAGTTTGCCTTGGCCGAGATGATGAACAAGCCACAAGTTCTGAGAAAAGCCCAACCAGAAATTGAGACAGTAGTCGGCAAAGACAACATAGTGGAAGAATTGCACATTCATAAATTACCCTACTTATATGCGGTAATGAAAGAGACTCTGCGCCTCCATCCTGCCCTCCCGCTCTTGGTGCCTCACTGCCCCACTGTGTTTGTGTATTTGTTAATGTGTGGGCTATGCATAGAGACCCTTCAATTTGGAAAAACCTGTTGGAGTTTGATCCAGAGCGGTTTTTGAAGGAATCTAAGTGGGATTGTTGTGGGAATGACTTTAATTATTTCCCATTTGGATCCAGGAGAAGAATTTGTGCAGGGACTGCAATGGCAGAGAGGATGTTCATGTTTTCACTTGCTTCGCTTGTGCACTCTTTTGATTGGAAATTGCCTGAAGGAGAGAAATTGGATTTGGAAGAGAAGTTTGGTATTATGTTGAAGAAGAAGGTACCTCTTGTTGCAATCCCAACGCCGAGGTTATCTGACCTAGCGTTATATGAGTAAAATCCGGAGAAGATTGTTACTAAAAAAAAGAAAATAAAAGAAAAAGGTTATGGTGCTTGATGTAGGTTCCATGTTTGGAATGAAAGTCCCAAGATGATGCAATTGCATGTTGTATTAATTACCCAAAAGTTGAGAACTTCATGTTCATTTTTTTTTTCTAAATGAATTGTTGATTGTCCAATGCCTATGTAAACAGACTTTTCTTTCAAATTAATGTGCATTTCAAATACAAATGTGTTGTTAGACCATGTCACATTAGTTTGTTCAAATAATAATAATAAAACTTGAAATTTGTGTTAAGCCAATCTTATCAATTTTAGGAAAAGCTTGTTGCACATTGTTTTCTTCAAACCATCTAAACTTGGTTCAGAGGTCTTTCCATCTATTATTACCGATTGGTTTTGAGATCGAACATCTCCAAATATTTTGTATCAAAATTAGATCTAGGGTGCTCTTAAGATAACTTTCAATCTGATTCTATTTTTCTCATCTCATATAATATATTTTTTACAAGTATGTATTCAAACTTAACGTGACTTAGGAAGTTTTAAAAATTACAAAGGAAAAAATGAGAAGCAATTGATTCATTATAAAGATTCTATCTAAAAAATTATTACGTAATGCCAATGCAATTTATGATAATTTTGATGTTGACAAATAAATTATTAGCTCAAATGCAAACTATTCTAGTAGATGATCGCAATCAACACAGGGGTTTTTTTTTTTTTTTTTTTTGGGGAGGGGGGGGTCATATGTGCTTGGCATATATATCATGGGTTTTTATCTTTTTGGACACATTAATGTTCTTAATCAACATGTCCTGTTATTATCCATTTTAAAACATGGAACCCAATTATAGGGCCAAGATGTAATCTTAGGGAGTATTATCATATATTGAACAATTTGGAACTGCTAAGCTAGGGAGGGAAATAAATCATACACTACTAGAAATATGACTTTTTGCATCTATTTTTTTGCAACTGATTGTTTGGCTATCGCAAAAAACCACTTTTTACATTAAAATGCAATTTTATTTTAATCCTCAATCGTATTCTTAACTAACTTTAAAAAAAAAAAAAAAAAAAAAATCCCAAATCTTGTAAAGCTTTCCCTATCCCCTTTTACTCGTATTTCCCAAATCCATTTCGCTCTCTTCCTTCGAAGACCGATCTCCAACGGTATCAACTCTCTCTCTTTCTCTCTCTCTCTCTCTCTCTCTCTGAAAATCTCACTCTCCACTCTCCACTCACTCGACTTTGTCTTTGGACTCTTCATCTCAATTTTATTGTTCATTTGAAGATTTTGATCAATAGTTGATTAAGATTTGAAGATTTCGATCGATTGTTGATGAATTTGAAGATTTTGATCGATTCATAATCGGTAAGCCTAATTTCTATGATCGATTCATATGGAAGGGGCATTTTTGAATTGGCTTGGTTTTGAAAGTGTTTGGTTGCTTGAAATTATTGTTGGAATTTTGGGATTGCTAATGAGAGGTTTTCAAAACTGTTTTTATATGAATTTTCCAAAAGCAATGTATTGTTAGAACCTTAGGAAAAAAAATAGTGTGAAATAACGAAACTACTCCTTAAGATTTAATGTCATCTCAAAATAATATTATTTGATTTGTTTATGTGATTTTATCAGCAAATGAGGAAATACTACTCATTTTCCCCTCAAGAGCTTTCAATTCTGTATGTGATTTTTTTTTTTTTTTTTTTTTGTGTGTATGAGACTCGATGATAGTAATAACAGGAAATTGATTGAGAAGGGAAATTATACGAATATGTTAGGTTTCATCAGATGAATTTGGTTATAATTGTTCGTTTCGTTAAATTAATAAAGCTTAGTGTCTAACATTGTTAGGAAATTAGACATCAAAGTTTGCAAACTCATTATTTTTATTGATGTGTACAAAAACAATTATAGTATGATCATATGTACTTTTGAACGTGGATATACAAAAATGGAAGTTCCATCACTGCAATAAAACTAACTATTTACGGCATGCATTAAATGCATGTCGTAATTAGTACATTCTATGACATTTTTTTTTGGGCAAGCCGTTAATGTTTTGTCAATAACGGCATACATACCATGTAAGTCGTTAATTCATATATTTATGGCATGCAAAAGTATGCCGTAAAAAATGTATGTTTTTACGACTTACAAAAATATGTCGTAAACTAGTTACACTTAAGACGACATACATTTCATGTTGTAAAATATTATAACTTTACACGACATGCAAATGAATGTCGTGAAAACTTCTACCAAAAAAAATAAAAAAATTCAATCCGATTTTTTTATGACATGCAAAAGTATGCCGTAAAAAACGTATATTTTCACGGCATACAAAAATATGTTATAAAATATTTGCACTTAAGACAACATACATTTCATGTCGTAAAATATTAAATTTTATATTTTTTTGAATTTAGTGATTTTTTTAGAAAATTAAAAATATTTTTCTTCTAAGTATATGTAAATTATTTGAATATAAAAAGTTACAAAAAAAATATTTAAAAACTTATGCCACACTTCTTCTCATTCTAGATCCATACCTATTTTTTGTACCAAACCATCTCATTGTCTAGGGAAATTATATTTTAATTATAAATAATAAAAAAAATTCTAGATGTTCTTAAATATTTATCAATTTCTAGTAGATCAAAATTAACTATTTATTATAGCGACCCCGGTCTTTCCCCATTTGGTTATTGTATCCGGACTTAGGTTCCGTAGATCCTGTTGTTATATATGTTGTTGTCGTCCTTTATTTCCTTGTCATTTGAGTTATGGGATGTATTGGGTAGGTTTGTTACAGGTTGGGAGTGTTTGGGAGCAAAGGGTTACTGCCTAGAATTTTGGTCCTTCGCTCGAGCGAGAAGTTTGTCGCTCGAGCAAGCTCTTGTTTTGGTCCTTCGCTCAAGCCATGGTTTCTTCGCTCGAGCGAGCAACTGCGTCTAGGTATAGAACCTTTTATTGGCTCGAGCGAGCTTTCCTTCGCTCGAGCGAGCGAGGTGTATGTCTTCGAGTTCTTCGCTCGAGCGAGCATTCTGTCGCTTGAGCGTGCTTCTGGGTTGTAGACCTGAAGCTTCGAGTTTTTGGCTCGAGCGAGGCTTTCTTGTGTCTGGTCGCTCGAGTGACAAATACTTCGCTCGAGCGAGCCTGTTTAATATAAATATGCAGTAGCGGGAAAAAATACACTTTTTCATCATCTTTTTGATTTCAAAACACTAGGTCCATGTTCTCTCTCCCTCTACACACCTTCTCTCATAGGTTTCATCTATTTTTAGGGTGTTTCTACCCTAAGCTCTTTATTAAAAAGATAGAGGGTCGCGATGGCTTTGTTTTAATCTGAGAGTTTGGCGGTTTGGAGCACTTTGGATTTTCGTCATCTTCTCCATTCGAGTTCTTGACTTCGAGGTAGGGATACCCTACTCCATATTATAGGTTTTGTCCTAAGTTTTGGTCACTTTGATATGTTGGTGTCATTTGGTAATTTTTTAGGGTTTGATTTATAATTTGAGAAAAAGGGAATTTTTATATATTAAACTCTATGTGATTGGAAGTCATGAATAATGACATTGATAGTATTAAATTGATAAAAATTGAACCTTAGGGTTGATTTTAAGAAAAGGGGGAAAAGCCCTAATTGTTGTAATAAATTAATTTGTATAATTAATTTAGGGAAAAATGTGGGATTAAGTTTAATTCATGGAATTGGGGAATTATGAGATAGAATGGTGTAGTTGGATAACTTAATCACTCACCTATGAAAATGTTGAGTTTATATTTGTTGATAAATTTATTTCCTGTCTAGAAATAACTGTTTTGGGCTATCGGTGGAGGATAGTCGTGATTGTTGTAGACATTGCATGTTGATTAGGGAAAATTGAAACTAATCACATTGAATTAGTCATTGAATATGGCGGTTGAATTAATATAGCAAATATGTGCATTACTTGAATATTGTATATGACAAGTGTTAAATACATTGTATATGCATATTGTTTGGGAGGAGATAGGGGATGTACTCCATGGTTTGAGGGAAGATAGGGGATGGACTCTGAAACCTATTTAGGAGGAGAAAGGGGATGGACTCCATTAGTACAACAAATATATGTACTTATTGATTTATGGAAGTATTTTGGTATGAGCTGTAGTCTCATTTAAATTGTTGATATTGGAAGTAATGTTAATGTGAGAAGTGGTCTCATTTCATAGTTTGGCCAGGTTCTGAGCCATGTTTGTACAATGAAAAGTTGAATAATAACGGAAAGTGAAATATGTCATGGACATTATTGTCATGAAACTGTATAGTGATATAATGGATTTATATGTGTTAACCATCTATCGAATGCTATTGCTTTAGTCAATTCTTATATTTGGTTTAGTATATTTCTGCTGGGCTGTGGCTCACCCTATACGGGAACATCATTTTCAAGTCCAGGTGATATGCTACCTCCAAGGACTTAGCTTGGAAGGATTTGGATTTGAAGACTTGTTTTAGTTATTTGTTTTATTTTGATATTACATGTAAACTCAAGCCAAGGGCTTAATTTGTAGTTGAGTTAGTACTCACATTTTGTGTCCAAGTGTTGGCTTGAAAAGCTATAAGCCCGTAGGGCATTTACTTTCATTGTTACATGTAATGTCTTTTAAATAAGAATACTCTGATGAATGGATGAATGTTTTTATTCTCTTATGTTAATGCATGTCAATGTTATATATATTATGGGTTTATTTTGAGGGCGTCACAACTTGGTATCAGAGCGTACCGGGTTTGAATACTTTGGATACGTGGGAAGTGATTAGTATCACAATGGGTTCGTCTCGCCTGATAGAGACTTAGATGTACGGTTATATGCTTATATGATAACATGTTTATGTGACTATGTGAGTATGGAATGTAGTTTCTAGGATGTTGATTGAACCCTTGAGTTTCTAGAAGTCTTGTTGGAAAGGCACTTGATCAATGTTGTTTCCAACCGGAACTTTGGTAACGCCTCGGGACTGTCATTATCCAGGAATGAAATTCGTAGGTGCTTATGTGATTATGTGCTTACGTGGAGTGAATTATTGTTGTCCAATGCATTAGGACGCTAGTGTTATAGCTTCAGCATATTTGTTAATGTGCTAACGTCTTTGTTACCTTTATTAGGATTTCAGGACGAGGACGTGGTAGGCGTGGTAGGCAGGGTAGGCAGGAAATGCCTATGCCAGAGGAGATTCTGGAGCAGCAGGAAGGAGTTGGCCAGGCCAATGTGGCCGAGCCAGTAGGCCAGCAGGCTATGGGCGCCTGGGCCCGAGAGATAGCAGGGGCATTCAGGGAATCCGTGGGCATTCTCAGGGCAGAGAATCAAGCCCAGGTTCATGTTGCAGATGCAGGGCCTTCCTTTTTGAAGAGGGAATTCTTCCGGTCTAACCCAGACGAGTTTGTGGGTGATCCAAAGGAGCCACTTGAGGCAGATGAATGGCTCGAACAGACAACGAAGACGTTTGAGATGCTTGACATCGAAGACGGGGTGTTAAAAGTGACCTTGGCATCTTTCTAGCTAAAGGGGGATGCAGGTCAGTGGTGGAAATTCACGAAGAGTCATATCGGAGGGACTTGGGAGGCCTTTGTAGATGCTTTCCAGGAGAAGCTCCTATTCCAAATTAAGGAGGTTGAGAGATCGATTCTTAAGTAGCCGCTTAAAAGTGAGTTCTTTAGTGGCCGAGTTTGAGGCCGCATTTACTAGCTTATCCAGGTTTGCACCTGAACTGGTGGCGTCTGAGGAACGTCGTTGTCTTGAGTTTAAGAAGAAGTTGAGGCATGGCCTCAAGATGAGAGTTGGGGGTTCTATGACCCGAGAGTATGGGCGTCTGGTGGATGCTGCAGCCCATATGGAGATCATGATGCAGGATGAGGAGGAGGAGAGGCAGAGGGGCTCCAAGAGGAGTCAGGATGGCCAGAGTGATGGCAGGAGACAGAGGGGTTTTAACCCTCAGCAGTCTCAAGGTAGCTTTACTAGATCGACTTTTCCAGGGCTGAGTGCAGGTCCTGGGAAAGGCAGCCAGGGAGACATTACTTGTTTCAAATGTGGCCAGCTGGGCTACAAGCCTCCCGTTTGCCCGCAAAAAGGAAGAGTGCAGAGAGCAGCATCATCTTCAGCTCGACGTCAGAGCCAAAGTCAGGGTAAAGGCCAGCCGCTCTCTTGTTACCAGTGCGGTCAGGCAGGGCACCTGAAGAGGTTTTGCCCGCAGTTGGGTGGCACATCTGGTGCATCTAGTTTGAGACAGACTCAGATTCATCAACCAGCTCAGTCAGTTTAGGCCTCGAGGGCCAATCAGGGGGCTTCATCGTCCCAGTCTATGCAGCAGTCTTATGCTCCTGGGAGTGAGCAGGTAGATCAGAGACTATCTGGGTGCGTGTATCCTGTTACCGCGCAGGATCTTGTACCGGCTCCATCTGTTGTGAAAGGTACCCTTTTGTTTTTTCAACTTGGTTGCTAATGTGTTGATTGATACGGAAGCATCTCATTCTTTTATATCTGCTACATTTGCATCTTTTTTGGGATTGGAGTTGGCATGGTTAGCATCTCCTATATGTATAGTATCGCCTGTTGGGGGTGAGTTGATTTTGAAACACGGATGTAGAGGTTGCGATATAGAGGCCGCTGATCGTCGGCTTTCCTTTCCTTTTGTAGTTATGCCCATGTCGAGATTTGGCGTTATTTTGGGTATGGACTGGTTATCGTCATACCGGACAGTTATTGATTGTTACCGCCAGAGGGTCACAGTATGTACCTTGAGCGGGGATTGTTTCCATTTCTTGGGAGATCGGGTTGGTAGTGTTTTGCCATCGATGTATGATCCGCGAGGGCGGAGTGAGTTGAGTGGTCTCCTTGCTAGCCTTTTGAGTAGTAAGTGTGATGAGATCCAGATTGTGTTGCCAAGAGTGGTTTGTGAGTACCCAGGCGTCTTTCTCAAGGATCTTGTTAGTTTGCCACCTCATAGAGAGATTGAGTTCTCCATTGACTTAGTGCCTGGCACCGCGCCGATTTCTATGGCACTTTATCGTTTTTCCCCAGCCGAGTTAGTTGAGTTGAAGATTCAGCTCCAGGAGTTGCTAGATAAGGTCCTAGTGTTTCGCCGTGGGTAGCGCCGGCCCTCTTTGCTAAAAAGAAAGGTGGTGCCTTGAGACTCTGTATCGATTACCAGAAATTGAATTGGGCTATGGTAAAAAATAAGTACCCTATGTCTCGTATAGATGATCTGTTCGATCAGTTGAAAGGTTCCCGTTGTTTCTCTAAGATAGACTTGAGATCGGGTTACCACCAGTTGAGAGTCAGGGAAGAGGATATTCCAAAGACGGCATTCCGTACGCGGTATGGCCATTATGAGTTTCTGGTGATGCCTTTTGGGCTCACCAATGCACCGGCAGTCCTTATGGACTTGATGAACCGGATCTTCCGGGAATTCTTGGATCGTTTTGTGGTTGTTTTCGTGGACGACATCCTTATCTATTCAACTTCTGAGGAAGAGCACGAGGAGCACTTGAGAGTGGTGCTTGAGTTACTTAGAGCCCATAAGCTTTATGCTAAGTTTGGGAAGTGTGAGTTTTGGCTAGAGGAGGTGAAGTTCTTAGGCCATGTGGTATCTGGGGAAGAGGTGTCTGTTGATATATCCAAAATTGAGGCAGTGCAAGATTGGGCACAGCCTAAGAGTGTGTTTGAGATCCGCAGTTTTCTGGGATTAGCTGGGTACTACCGACGGTTTGTGAAGGATTTCTCTAGGTTAGGTTTGCCGTTGACTAGACTGACTCGGAAGGGAGTCAAATTTGTATGGAGTGAGACTTGTGAAAACTCGTTTCAGGAGTTAAAAGTTAGATTGACCACCGCTCCAGTCTTGATTATTCCAGAGAGAGGGTTGAGTTATGCAGTCTATTGTGATGCCTCACGAGAAGGTTTGGGTTGTGTGTTCATGCAAGAGGGGAAAGTGGTAGCCTATGGCTCACGTCAGTTGAAAATTCACGAGAAGAATTACCCTACACATGACCTAAAGTTAGCAGTTGTGATCTTTGCCTTGAAGATTTGGAGGCATTACCTTTATGGTGAGAGATTCGAGGTGTTCTCGGATCATAAGAGTCTGAAATATCTGTTTACACAGAAAGACTTGAACTTGAGGCAGAAGAGGTGGATGGAGTTTATTGAGGATTACGACTTCGAGTTGCATTATCATCCAGGGAAGGCCAATGTGGTGGCCGATGCACTCAGCAGGAAATCCAAAGGTGATGTAGATGGTATAGCCATCCAGGAGTGGGAGATGTTGGGGGCACTTGGCGAGTTTGATTTGCTTCTGGGCGAATCCGTTGAGGCTGCGGCCTTGTTTTCTGTTGTTGCGCAGCCTACACTTGTGACTCGAGTGTTAGAGGCACAGACAGGTGACCTTGAGGTAGATTCCCTCCGAGAGAAGATCTCCAGTGGGAAGGTTGAGAAGGGTTTGACGGTGTATCCTGACTTGAGTGTGAGATACCGAGACCGTTTGTTTGTGCCGGAGTCTTGTCGAGAGGAGGCACTCCGAGAGTTTCATTATTCACGTCTTGCAGTGCATCCGGGAGGCACTAAGATGTATTGGGATTTGGGTCGCCAGTTTTGGTGGCGGGATATAAAGAGAGATGTGGCAGCTTTTGTGTCTAAGTGCCTTACTTGCCATCAAGTGAAGGTCGAACATCAAAGGCCAGCGAGTTTGTTGCAACCCATGCCTATTGCCGAGTGGAAGTGGGAGCATGTCACTATGGACTTCGTTGTAGGTCTTCCGAGGACTTAGCGGGGTAGTGATGCTATTTGGGTGATTGTAGACCGGTTGACTAAGTTGGCACACTTTATCCCTATGCGCGTTAGAGATTCGGTAGACCATCTTGCCGACTTGTATATTCGGGACATAGTGAGGTTGCACGGGGTCCCAGTAACGATCGTCTCAGATAGAGATCCTCGTTTTACTGCCAGGTTGTGGCAGAGTTTGCAAAGTGCCTTGGGCACTAAGTTGACCTTTAGCACGACTTATCATCCTCAGACTGACGGGCAGTCCGAGCGTACTATTTAGATCCTTGAGGATATGCTTCGAGGTTGTGTTCTTGACTTTAGTGGGTCGTGGGAGAGGCACTTGCCCTTAGTGGAGTTTGCCTACAACAACAGTTTACAGTCTAGTATCGGTATGGCACTGTTTGAGGCCTTGTATGGCCGACCGTGTAGGTCACCAGTTTGTTGGGTCGAGGTGGGTGATGCACCTTTATTGGGTCTGGAGTTGGTGAGGGAAATGACGAAGAAGGTTGAGCTTATCCGTAGGAGGCATGTTACAACCTAGAGTCGTCAGAAATCGTATACCGACCATAGAAGGAGACCTTTGGTATTTGAGGTGGGTGATCATGTCTTTCTAAAGATATCACCTAGGCGGGGATTGATGAGATTTGGGAAGAGTGGGAAGTTGTCCCCTTAATTTATTGGCCCTTTCAAGATCCTTGAGAGGATTGGCGAGGTTGCCTATCGTTTAGCTTTGCCGCCGCAGTTTTCCAGAGTTCATAACGTGTTTCATGTGAGTATGCTTCGGAAGTATGAGCCGGATCCATCGCATGTATTGGATTGGACTGATTTAGAGGTAGATGAGGATGCCTCGTATGAGGAGAGGCCAGTGCGGGTCTTGGATAAGCAGGATCAAGTCTTGCGAGGCAAGACCATTCCCTTGGTAAAAGTTTTGTGGAAGCATCACAGAGTAGAGGAAACCACTTGGGAACGTGAGTTGGAAGTCCGCGAGAAATATCCGGACATGTTTGTTGATCTGTAATCATGTATTGAGACTTAATAATATTATCGAACTTTAAGAACATTATGTGTGTCTTAAGTTGTAAAACATTAAGAATGTTTTGGTTTAATGGAAATATTTTGAAACTTGCCTCGAAATGGAAGTTTAATGGAACATTGCATATGTTGAATTGATTGTAGAAATGGAAAGGTATCATGAACATTGAATATGATACGGAATTGTGAATTATATATATTGAAAACTGTTGAATTTGAAAGGAAATTGCATATTGATTTATGGAAGTATTTTGGTATGAGCCTTAGTCTCATTTAAATTGTTGATATTGGAAGTAATGTTAATGTGAGATGTGGTCTCATTTCATAGTCTGGCCAGGTTCTGAGCCATGTTTGTATAATGAAAAGTTGAATAATAACGGAAAGTGAAACATGTCATGAACATTATTGTCATGAAACTATCTAGTGATATAATGAATTTATATGTGTTACCCATCTATCGAATGCTATTGCTTTAGTCAATTCTTATATTTGGTTTAGTATATTTCTGTTGGGCTATGGCTCATTCTATACGGGAACATTATTTTCAGGTCTAGGTGATATGCCACCTCCAAGGACTTAGCTTGGAAGGATTTGGATTTGAAGACTTGTTTTAGTTATTTGTTTTATTTTGATATTACATGTAAACTCAAGCCAATGGCTTAATTTGTAGTTGAGTTAGTACTCATATTTGGTGTCCAAGTGTTGGCTTGGAAAGCTGTAAGCCCGTAGAGCATTTACTTTCGTTGTTACATGTAATGTCTTTTAAATAAGAATACTCTGATGAATGGATGAATGTTTTATTCTCTTATGTTAATGCATGTCAATGTTATATATATTATGGGTTTATTTTGAGGGCGTAACAATTTACAGCTTTATGTTTACGGCATACATCAAATGTTTTTCGTAGTTAGTGTATTCTACGATATTTTTTTTGCAAGCCATTAATACTTTATCAATAATGACATACATGCCATGTAAGTCTTTGATTCATATATTTACGACATGCAAAAATATGCCGTAAAAAACATATACTTTTATGGCTTGCAAGAATCGTTGTGCAATATTTATACTTAAAACAACATGTATTTCACACCGTAATACATCATAATTTTATACGACATACATTTTCATGTCGTGAAAACTTTAACTAGAAAAATTAAATTTAACACCAAATCAAATAACATTTATCACCAAATAGTAACCCACTAAATATAATAATCAACTTTGTAAAATATGAGCATCCTCAAAATATTGAAAGTCAGCATTTTTGGTATTCTTTTCATTTTCTATTTACTATTTTCAAAAAAAAAAAAAGGGGGAGGGGATTTTTGCTCAAAATAACCTGCTAATTTTTATTTTTTTTTTTTTTTTTTGGCAAAAAAAAAAATTGTAAACATTAAAATGAAAAAAATAAAAAAAATGTATTTTTTATGGCAAAAATAGTGATTTAACAATTCAAACATCATTTATTTTTTAAAATTAAAAATCACTAAATATGAAATAAAATTAACGAAAAAAATATTACAAAATCAATCCCAAATACCCACTTAATCATTATCAAATTATTGGGTTAAGTTTCATTTTTTATTTTTTTTCTAACATTATTGGGTTAAGTTTGAGCAGGTAATTTAAGCCAGTACCAAGGCAATGAGAGATGTATTATATACCCACCATATTTAGGCACAGTGAGAGGTAGTTAGGCCTCCTCTCTTCACACACAACGAACAAAACAAATCAACTATTTAGATAGTGCTCCATCTTTGTCTCCATCAATTATTTCGACAGTGCTCCATCTCTGTTTCTGTCTCCTTCTTTGTCTTTATCTCCATCGCCGATTTGGTCTCTCTCGCTCTAGATTCAGGTTCGTTCTTTCTCTCTCTGATCCTTCCCCTCTCTATCTCTGTTCGCATTTTTCTCTCTATGGCTCCCTCTCTCTTTCCTGATCTCTCTCCCCTATCGAAGACATTTGCGAAGTCTCGACCATCATATTCTCAAGGTAATTTCTATATTTGTAATCTCTTCTTCATCGGTTGAAATTTTGCAAATCGAAACCCTAGTTTCGAGTTTTTCTATGACTAGAGTTTGTCTATATCTATAAGTTGCTTACTTTGATCAATTTCATAGATACGGTTAATTTTATTGAGATAATTTTGACTGATTCAGTCAGTTATCTCTGTATAAATATTAGTTAAGATTCATGATTTGCAGTGGTATTCTTAAGATCTGATTAGGGTCTCCAATTCAACTTAACTTGTAGGCACGATGTTGCACTGCTTGTAGTGTAATAGTTTATTCCCTTGTTTTCTAGTTAGCATATGCCTTATCAGTTGGCTGAATGGAGAACTGAAGCTAATCCTTCTAGTTTATTTTGACATTTTTGTATAGGATATTAAAAACAATATTATGGATTTACTTCAGATATATGTTCATGTTTCTAAGTTCCTTATATAGCGATCCCGATTTTCCCTTTCTGTAATTGTTGTATTCCGGGCTTTGGTTCCGTGGAGTTGGTGGTTGTTTATCTTGTTGTCATCCTTTAATTCCATATGTTTGAGTTTTAGGATGTATTGGGCGTGTTTCGAACAGGTGAGTTGAGTTTTGGTCTCAAGTGTTGTTGCCAGGTTTTTGGTGTTACACGCGAGCAGATTTTGGTTTTTGGTTGTCCGCTCGAGCGGGACTTATTGCGCTCGAGCTGGGTTTACACACTCCCAGTATTTCGTGCCTCTGCAAAAACTTCTGCAGGTGTGTTTTTCAAGCTCGAGCGGATTTTCTTACGCTCGAGCGGTCGCGCTTGAGCGGGTATATTGGCGCTCGAGCGGGTAATGCTTTGTCTGTGAAAGTTCTGGGAGGGGGAAATCTATGCTCGAGCGGACTGGTTTTTGCGCTCGAGCGGATGTATTTTATTCTTGTGTCTTGGCGCTCGAGCGGGACTTCTTGCGCTCGAGCGTGTCAAGATTTTTTGTGCGTGACGCTCGAGCGTTCTATTCTCCGCTCGAGCGGGTCATGCGTATATTAATTGGCAGCTGGGCTTTTTTGAAACACTTTTCAACTTCACTCTCTCTCTCTCTTACTTTCTAAAAACACTTTTTGAGAGCCTCTCTCTCTAGAATCTCCCTTCTCTGTAGGGTTTGATCTAGTTAGAGTGTCCCCCTATCCTTCGACCTTTGTAAAAAGTGTGTTGATCATCGAGAGCTTCGTTTTGATCTGAGAAATTGTTGAGTAGTGAGTGTGATGAGACCCAGATTGTATTACCGAGAGTGGTTTGTGAGTATTCGGATATCTTTCCCGAGGATCTCGTTAGTTTGCCATCTCACCGAGAGATCGAGTTCTCTATTGATTTAGTGCCCGACATGGCGCCCATTTCTATGGCACCTTACCATTTTGCCCCAGCCGAGTTGAGTGAGTTGAAGATTCAGCTCCAGGAATTGCTAAATAAGGGCTTCATCCGCCCTAGTGTTTCGTCGTGGGGAGTACCGACCCTCTTTGCTAAAAAGAAAGATGGTGTCTTGAGACTTTGTATCGACTACCAGAAGTTGAATCGGGCTACGGTTAAGAATAAGTACCCTATGCCCCGTATAGATGATTTGTTTAACCAGTTGAAGGGGTCCCGTTGTTTCTCTAAGATAGACTTGAGATCGGATTACCACCAGTTGAGGGTCAGGGAGGAGGATATTCTGAAGACGGCATTCCGTACGCGGTATGGCCATTATGAGTTTCTGGTGATGCCATTTGGGCTCACCAATGCATCGGCAGTCTTTATGGACTTGATGAACCGGATCTTCCAGGAATTCTTAGATCGTTTTGTGGTCGTTTTCGTAGACGACATTCTGATTTATTCGCCTTCTGAGGAGGAGCACGAGGAACACTTGAGAGTGGTGCTTGAATTGCTTAGAGCCCATAGGCTGTATGCCAAGTTTGGGAAATGCGAGTTCTGGCTAGGAGAAGTCAAGTTCTTAGGCCATGTGGTTTCCGGAGAAGGGGTGTCTGTTGATACATCCAAGATCGAGGTAGTGCAAGACTGGGCACAGCCTAAGAATGTTTTTGAGATCCGCAGTTTTCTGGGACTAGCTGGGTATTACCGCCGAGTTGTGAAGGATTTCTCTAGGCTAGCTTCACCTTTGACTAGATTGACGCGAAAAGAGGTCAAGTTTGTATGGAGTGAGACTTGTGAAAAGTCGTTCCAGGAGTTGAAGGTTAGATTGACCACCGCTCCGATTTTGATTATTCCGAAAAGAGGTTTGGGTTATGCAGTTTATTGTGATGCCTCACGAGAGGGTTTGGGTTGTGTGTTGATGCAAGAGGGGAAAGTGGTAGTCTATGGCTCTCGTCAGTTGAAAATACATGAGAAGAATTACCCTACACATGACCTAGAACTAGCAGCCGTGATTTTTGCCTTGAAGATTTGGAGGCACTACTTGTATGGTGACAGGTTCGAGGTGTACTCGGACCATAAGAGTTTGAAGTATCTGTTTACACAGAAAGACTTAAATCTGAGGCAAAGGAGGTGGATGGAGTTCATTGAGGACTACGATTTTGAGTTGCACTATCACCCGGGGAAGGCCAACGTTGTGGCCAATGCCCTTAGTAGAAAATCCATCAGTGATGTAGCGTGTATAGCCATCCGGGAGTGGGAGATGTTGGGCGCACTTGGCGAGTTTGATTTGCTTCTGGGCGAATCCGTTGAGGCTGCGGCCTTGTTTTCTGTTGTTGCGCAGCCTACATTTGTGACTCGAGTGTTAGAGGCACAGAGAGGTGACCTTGAGGTAGAATCCCTCCGAGAGAAGATCTCCAATGAGAAGGCTGAGAAGGGTTTGTCTGTGAATCCCGACCAGAGTGTGAGATACCGAGACCGTTTGTTTGTGCTGGAGTCTTGCCGAGAGGAGGTACTCCGAGAGTTTCACCATTCACGCCTTACGGTGCATCTAGGAGGCACCAAGATGTATCGGGATTTGAGTCACCAGTTTTGGTGGCGGGATATGAAGAGAGATGTGGCACTGTTCGTGTCTAAGTGCCTTACTTGTCAGCAAGTGAAGGCCGAGCATCAGAGGCCAGCGGGTTTGTTGCAACCCTTGCCTATTACCGAGTGGAAGTGGGAGCATGTCACTATGGACTTCGTTATAGGTCTTCCGAGGACTCAGCGGGGTAGTGATGCTATTTGGGTGGTTGTAGACCGGTTGACTAAGTCGGCGCACTTTATCCCTATGCGCGTGAGAGATTCGGTAGATCATCTTGCAGATTTGTATATTCAGGATATAGTGAGGTTGCACGGGATCCCAGTGATGACCGTCTCAAATAGAGACCCTCGTTTTACTGCTAGATTGTGGCAGAGTCTGTAGAGTGCATTGGGCACTAAGTTGACCTTTAGTACGGCTTATCATCCTCAGACTGACGGGCAGTCCGAGCGTACTATTCAGATCCTTGAGGATATGCTCTGAGGTTGTGTCCTTGACTTTAGTGGGACGTGGGAGAGGCACTTGCCCTTGGTGGAGTTTGCCTACAACAACAGCTTTCAATCTAGTATCAGTATGGCATCGTTTGAGGCCTTGTATGGCCGACTGTGTAGGTCTCCAGTTTGTTGGGTCGAGGTGGGTGATGCACCTTTGTTGGGCCCGGAGTTGGTGAGGGAAATGACAGAGAAAGTTGAACTTATCCGTAGGAGGCTTGTTACAACCCAGAGTCGCCAAAAGAGTTATGCCGACCGTAGGAGGAGACCTTTGGCATTTGACACGAGTGATCATGTTTTCTTGAAAATATCACCTAGGCGAGGTTTGATGAGGTTTGGGAAGAGTAGGAAGTTGTCCCCTCGGTTTATCGGTCCCTTTGAGATCCTTGAGAGGATTGGAGAAGTTGCTTATCATTTGGCTTTGCCACCATATGACGTGTTTCATGTTAGTATGCTTCAGAAGTACGAGCCGGATCCATCACACGTGTTGGATTGAACCGACTTAGAGGTAGATGAGGATGCCTCATATGAGGAGAGACCGGTTCGGGTCTTGTATAGGCGGGATCAAGTCTTGCGAGGCAAGACCATACCCTTGGTAAAAGTTTTGTGGAAGCATCACGGAGTGAAAGAAGCCACTTGGGAACGTGAGTTAGAGGTCCGTGAGAAATATCTGGACATGTTTGTTGATGTATAATCATGTATTGAGATTTTGTAATATTGTTGAACTTTAAGAGCATTATATATGTCTTAAGTTGTAAAACATGGTATATGTTTTGGTTAGTGGAAGTTTAATGTAACATTTCATATGTTGAATATATTGTAGAAATGGATATATATATATCATGAACATTGAATATGATATAGAATTGTGAAATGTGGTATTGAAATTTGTGGAATTTCAGGGAATGCATATTTATAATGCATGTTGTGAAAAATGTTGTAATTTGCCTCTTGAAAAGAGATGGGATGACCGGTAATAGGTCGAGTTGTTGAATTTTGCATTGTAATAATGTTGGGAATCGAGAAAATCTTGTTTTTGAAAAACTTGTATTTAATTTCGGGGATGAAATTCTTTAAGGGGGGATGGTTATAGCGATCCCGGTTTTCCCTTTCTGTAATTGTTGTATTCCGGACTTTGGTTCTGTGGAGTTGGTGGTTGTTTATCTTGTTGTCATTCTTTAATTCCATACGTTTGAGTTTTAGGATGTGTTGGGCGTGTTTCGAACAGGTGGGTTGAGTTTTGGTCTCAAGTGTTGTTGCCAGGTTTTTGGTGTTACACTCGAGCGGGTCATTATGCGCTCGAGCGGGTTTTGGTTTTTGGTTGTCCGCTCGAGCGGGACTTATTGCGCTCGAGCGGGGTTTACACACTCCCAGTATTTCGTGCCTCTGCAAAAACTTCTGCAGGTGTGTTTTTCAAGCTCGAGCGGATTTTCTTACGCTCGAGCGGTCGCACTCGAGCGGGTATATTGGCGCTCGAGCGGGTAGTGCTTTGTCTGTGAAAGTTCTGGGAGGGGGAAATCTACGCTCGAGCGGACTAGTTTTTGCGCTCGAGCGGATGTATTTTATTCTTGTGTCTTGGCGCTCGAGCGGGACTTCTTGCGCTCGAGCGTGTCCAGATTTTTTGTGCTTGACGCTCGAGTGTTCTATTCTCCGCTCGAGCGGGTCATGCGTATATCAGTTGGCAGCTGGGCTTTTTTGAAACAATTTTCAACTTCACTCTCTCTCTCTCTTACTTTCTAAAACACTTTTTGAGAGCCTCTCTCTCTAGAATCTCCTTTCTCTCTAGGATTTGATCTATTTAGAGTGTCCCCCTATCCTTCGGCCTTTGTAAAAAGTGTGTTGATCGTCAAGGTCTTCGTTTTGATCCGAGAAATTGTTGATTTGGAGCACTTTGAATTTCTTCATCTTCTCCGTTTGAGCTCTAACTTCGAGGTAGGGATATCCTACTCCATCTTATGAGCTTTGTCTTTAAATTTTGGTATTTCGATATGTTGGGGGTTGTTGGGTAATTTTGAGAAAGTTTGGGGCCATTGTGTAATTCTCAAAAGAGGGCGTTTTCTACGTTTAAAACCTTTATTTATGTAATACATTGGAAAATGGACTTGGTGTGGGATTGTTGATGAAAATGGAACCTTAGGGTTGGTATTGAGATTATGGAAAAAAGCCCTAAATGTTATGAGAAATTAATTTGTATAATTAATTTTGGGGAAATGAGAAATTGAATAGGAAATATTCAAATTAGAATGGTATGGCATTAAAGGGTGTAGTTGGATTAATTTATCGCTCACCGAGGCAAATGTTGATAATTTATCCATTTTGTGCATTTATTTTCTGTTTAGAAATAACTACTTTGGGCTATCGGTGGAGGATAGTCTTGATTGTTGTAGACAATGCATGATGATTAGGCAAACTAAAACTAATCAATTGAGTAGGCTATCGAGTATAGCGGTTGATATAATACATCGAAATTGTGTATTGAATGATTAAACATGTATATGATAATTGTTTATATACATTGTGTTGTGTGGGAGAAGATAGGGGATGTACTCCACGGTTTAGGGGAAGATAGGGGATGGACCTCTAAACTGGAGATTGTTTTACATTGATACAGCACTACAATGTGTATCAGTTGTGAAGTATGGAAGTGTTTTGTTATATTGATACAGCACTACAATGTGTATCGTTTGTGAAGTGTAAAAGTGGTTTTATGCGATATTGATACAACACCAAGATGTGTATCTGTCATGAATTTTGAAAGTAATTGAGTGATGAGTTATAATCTCATTACGTTATTTGGGCCAGGTTCTGAGCCTTGTTTTCAAACTGAAAGTTGAATAGGAAATGTAAATTGAAATGTAACTTGGGCATGATTGTCATGAAACTGTGATATGATATGAGTTGGAATATAAGTATGGACCATCTATTGAATGCTATTATTTTAGTCATTGTTTATAGTTGGTTTAGTATATTTCTACTGGGCTGTGGCTCACCCTATATAGGACATCATTTTCAGGTATAGGTAGCATGCCACCTCCAAGGACGTAGCTTGGAAGACTTAGTGGCTGGGATTACTTTTGTTGTTTTGTTGTATTACATGTATATCAAACCAAGGGCTTTCTTTGTATAGAGTTAGTACTCTCTTTTTGTAACCAAGTGTTGACTTGGAAAGTTGTAAGCCCATAGGGCATTTACTTTTGTTGTCAACATGTAATACATTTTGTAATGATTACTCTGATGGAATATATTTATGCTTTATTCTCTTATGTCTTAGCATGCTATTGTTGGATGATTTATGGGTTTATTTTGAGGGTGTTACAGCTTACATGGATTTTCACTAGTTACTTTTTTTTTTTTTTTTTTATTGATTCTGATTATTTTAGATTCTAAAACCATGAAATTGACTTGATGATTTTATTTTTTTTCAAGGCAAAAACACATATGTTAGTAGAAATGTGTAATGATACATCTTGGACAAGATGATTCAAGTAGCCTCTGAGTACAGTATAAAACCAACAAATGGCTTTGAATATAGTCAGGCCTTTCAATTATTTAATGAACTTGTTCTTTTGATTTTGTTCCAATGAACTTATTTCTGCTAATAAATTTTTTTTAAATTTCAAATATGCCTATTTGATGTAACCGATTCTAAATATTTTTATGTTTTCTCCAACTATATTAACATTTTAGTTTCTCATTGAATAGGTATCATGACCAGTTGTTGTTGGATTGGAGATGGAATGGCAAGGGCTGCTATGTATGAATTGGTACGTGTCAGACACGACAAACTTATTAGGGAAATTATTTGTCTGGAAGGAGATTCTACAACAATCCAAGGTAATCATTTTAGATATGTCCTCAAAATATTGATTATAGAAAATGTAGGGTCGTAATTCATTCTAAAACTGTTAGGTTTTTATTCTTGGCAACCCCGTTTGACAAAACTCCTTTCAGTTGTATTTGTTTTCGTACTTTTATTTCAGTGAGGCTATGAGTTTATTAGATGCGAATCCAACCCGAATCGAGCCTTGCAGAGAAGTTTGTGATGTTAATGCTTTCAAGATTGCCACTTCGCTGATTATGACGGGGGTCGAGCTGCCCGGTCAGCTCGCGCCCGAAGCAAAATGCAAAATTGCATTCAAAGTTGGCTGTCCGCCCTTGCTCGCTCGAGCGAAGGATTGCGTCTATACAAAAACCTGAAAGAGTTCATTGTTCGCTCGAGCGAAGGGTTCGTGGCTCGAGCGAAGGCACTAGTGGAAATCATGCGAGTTAAGGTTCTCGCTCGAGCGAGAGAAGCTTCGCTCGAGCGAGCTTCAAAATCCAGATTTCTATAAGGAATTGGTTTTCTTCCAAAACTAGGATTACTTTAGATTTTTATAAGTAGTTGGTTTTCTCCCAAAACTTTACTTACTTCTTCAAATCTTCTTTTTGGATATTAAGGTTTATATCTGGGGATATTTTGCTAGTTTTCTTTGATGTTTAATTGAGTATTCAACTCATAGGTTAAGAAGATACATCAAAGGATTATTTATTTGTTCTACACAAAAGAGAGAGGTGTTCTTCAGTAGATTCTGAAGAATTCGAGCCTGAAACTTTGGTGGATTCTGGAGTGGCTCATCGTCAAGACAATTCCGAGGTGAAGATGGGTTAGAAGAGGCACATAGGGGTTGGTTTAATTTGGGCGTAGATTCGCTAGGTAATTGAGAGTATACCTGTGTAATTCCTTTATATCTTCTTAGTGGATTGTTTTATGGCTGTTGCCGTGGTTTTTTTTATCACAATTGGAGGTGCTCCAACTGTGGTTTTTTCACGTAAAATCGGTGTGTCAATTTGTCTTGATTGTTTGATTGGGATTGTTATTTATTGCTTAAAATTGATACATAATCACAAATCAAAATCTAGGGGATTTCTAGATATTTCAACAACCCCTCTTTATATATATATTACTTGTGAATGTGTCCAGGTTGCATCCCCTTGATGCTTATTAATGATAGCTTATAGATATGTATATAAATTCTACAAATGTTGTTAAGAGCTTTTTAACCTAGGCCTTAATTGAGCCCTGTAGGTCTTTAATGCGCATCATCATCTTTCTTGATTTAATGTGTCTCCTTCCTTATTGTCGCTCTTCCTTTGCACCAAGTTTCTTGTAGCTATAGTTATCATCTTGTACATGGTAGAACTAAAGCAGCTTAATATTTTATATATCATCTCAGTGTATGATGAAACAGCTGGGTTGACGGTCAATGATCCTGTTTTATGAACACACAAGGTAATCTTGTTATGTTCCAGCTACTGCTAATTCTAGCATGTTTTGGTTGAAAATATTTCAGTGACATAGAATCATGATTTATTTTGTGGCGTAGTCTGTATATTGCCTGACACACATTGTTCCATTGTTTAGAACTGTGTTCCAGCTGATGGAATTGTTAGCGCTGGTAGCAGTGCAATTGACAATTCAAGTTTCACGGAGGAGCCTCTGCCTGTGACCAAACTACCTGGGGTAATAATATGATCCTCTCAGATTTTAGTTTAGTTCACTGCTTAATTTAATCTAGTAAGAAACATGGAAATTGTTTTTGATTGCATGCTGCTTTTCATAAGTAAAAGACATTATAAATAAATAAAGCAATAGGGGGGTGCCACCCATGTACATGAGATGAGGGAATAAACACAACTGAACAAACAATCTCTACTCAAAAGATTCTCAAAAACAAAAAAATTAGTTCAAGGATGGATCAATTCCACCTAAACATAAAAATATATATATATATAAATGATAAGGTTCTGCTTGTCAATTTAATAAAAGGTTCTTTCACCCCTCAAAAATGATGATTTATGGCATGACAAAAATGTCGTAAAAAATTATATACGACATACAAAGTATGTCATTAATGTTTAATTTATTACTTTTTACAACTTTACTTGCATGCCGTAAATGACGCTAAACTTTCACGGCATGTCATATAACGGCATTTGTGTGCATGTCGTGATAGAGTTTTTACGGTATGCATTGCAAGTCGTAAAAATTTAATTTTGTTGTAGTGCATTCAATTATATGTCATTGTGCATCGCTTTGCGTGTTTGTGATTGCTTCATTTTTATTTTTGATTGCTGATTGTTTCATTCACTACAACAAAACTAACTGTTTACGGGATGCATTAAATGCATGTCATAGTTAGTACAATCTACGACATTTTTTTTTTTACAAGTCGTTAATGTTTTGTCAATAACAGTAACATACCATGTAAGTCGTTAATTCATTATTTATAGCATGCAATAGTATACCGTAAAAAATGTATGTTTTTATGACTTACAAAAATATGTCGTAAAATATTTGCACTTAAGACGACATACATTTTATGTTGTAAAATATTATAACTTTACATGACATACTAATAAATGCCGCGAAAACTTCTAGAAAAAATATAAAAAATTCAATCCGATTTTTTTATGACATGCAAAAATATGTCGTAAAAAATGTATATTTTCACGGCATATAAAAAGATGTTATAAACTATTTGCACTTAAGAAAACATACATTTCATGTCGTAAAATATTAAATTTTATATTTTTTTTGAATTTAGTGATTTTTAGAAAATTAAAAAATATTTTCCTTCTAAGTATATGTAAATTATTTGAATTTAAAAAGTAAAAAAAAATATTTAAAAACTTACGCCACACTCCCTCTCATTCTAGATCCATACCTGTTTTTGTCCCAAACCCTCTTATTCTCTAGAAAAATTATATTTTAATTATAAATAATAATAAAAAAAATCTAGATGTTCTTAAATATTTATAAATGTCTAGTAGATATGAGAAGTTTTTATTTTTTTTCCCAATAAACTAGATATTCTAGTTACAATCTAGATTTTTTTTAATACAAAAATAATTTATATACTTTCACGTCTTGCAAAAATATGCCGTGAAATATTTATACTTAAGATGATATGCATTTTACGTTATAATATATCATAATTTTACATGGAATACATTAGTATGTAGTGAAGATTCTTACTAGAAATGTTTTTTTTTTTAAATTATTTTCACTCTCAAAAAGTCATAAACTTATAAATCAATAAGTGTTTTTTTTTTACCAAATTATATTTTAATCATAAATAATAATAAAAAAAACAATTCTAGATGTTCTTAGATATTTATAAATTTCTAGTAGATATGACAATTTTTTATTCATTTATAAAATCTAGTAGATATTCTATTTATAATGTACAATTTTTTAATACAAAAATAATTTATAAACTTATACTTAAAATCTTTTTGTCTAAAATTTTTTACTTCAATTTTTATTCAGAAATGATTTGTGCACACAAATTGTGTGCACACAATGCCCCGAATTGCCTTTTCAAGTAATTTTTTTTATTTTTATTTTTATTTTTGCCTTGTATTTTTTGTTTTTTTGCCTTTTTGGGAAATTGTGTGCATTAGGGGCACACAATTTCGAGCTCCCAACCGGAGCTGATTTTTATTTACTTATTAATATTGTTAAAGTTACACATTCTTTTACTTTCTAGTTTTTTATTTTATTTTATTAATATTGTTACTTATTAATATTGTTAAAGTTGATATTCTTTTACCTTTCAGAATTTTTACTTATTAATATTATTAAAAGTTGCACATTCTTTTACGTTCCTAGAGAGAGAGGTCCGATTGATTTTCACAACTTCAAAGTCCTAATTTTCTGGAACATTTATGGCTCATCACTCATCATCATCCGCCATCTTCAAACTCATCATCATTGCCATCCCTTCCCTTCATTGTTCTCCACGGCAATCTACAGGCAAATATATATATATATATATAATTTTTCATTTGGATACTGTTGTTATGTAATTCAATTGATCTATTGATGAGCTGATGCGTCTATCTTAAGCTCATGGTTTATTAGTAATTGATTTTTCTCAATTTTTGTATATAATAGTTCATCAATTTCATGTGTGTATTCAATGTGATTGTCTAATCCAGTTTCGATTGCGCGACTTTGTACGGCCTCACAATGTATGTCATTCACTTTCTCTCCCAATCAATCAATTTCTCTTTGTCTCTCGATCATTTTTTCCCAAAAACTTCGAATTCATCATTTGATATGAATTCTATTCTCGAAGATGACAACGAAAATTCCAATGTTGAGGCCATCGATCGGGCCACTCAGACTCTATGTACATTGAAGGACTTGAAGTCCAAGAAATCAGTCTCTTTGAAACTGCGCAAAAACTTGGCTTGTCCTCAGGAGTTTCGTTGCCCTCTTTCCAAGGAGCTCATGAGAGATCCTGTTATTGTCGCCTCTGGTCTGGTTAGTTCTCTTCCAATTAGTTTTTTTTTTTTGACGAATTTTTATATTTATGTATATAATAATGTATGCATTTTCATGTGTTGCTTGATCAATTTTGAGGTCATTTTTATGGTGAATTTGGTTCTGATTGTTGATGTATATGAAATTTGTGGACTTTGAAGTGGTAATTCTTTGATTCGATGAAGATTTTGTTATTCCTTTTGCTCTGTTCTTGGTAATTTATTTTTTTTTTGTCGTTCGTTTTGAAAAGTCTTATTTTGTTCTGATTTTGTGATAGAAGCTCTCCACATTTAAGCTGTTTGACATTGATAATCCACTGAATCACCTTAACTGAGGTGTTGGACCTATTTCACTTCATTTTGCAGTTATTTTACTTGTAGCAAAACAATGCCTGGCTCACTTGGTCATGAAGAACAAGATGCCAAAACCTTTGCTTCATGGGTATGATTTTAGGAATTATGTTTATGATGCCAAAACCTTTGCTTCGTGAGTATGATCAAGTAACGAATTAACACAAGTTTGTTCATAGGGTATTGATTATTTGAAGTATGATAACTGTAACACTGATGGTTCAATGCCAACTGTTCGGTAAGAAAATTGTTACTGCCATTATAGTTCAACATCATCAATTTATTATGTGAATTTCTGTTTAAATTACCAGCTATCTCATTACAAATTATTCTGCATTTCTCTTCCTCATGTAGATACCCTGTAATGAACTGAGCTTTAATGAAGGCAGGCCGTCCTATTTTCTTCTGGCTATGTGAATGGTGATTCTGGTTTTTCTTTGACTATGTTTTTTTACTGCTCTTTGATAAGTTCAGTTTTAAACTCATTTTGACATAATTTTCCTTCTATACTGTATGTGTTTATTAGGGGTGCTGAGGTTGGAAATAGTTGGAGAACTACTAATGATATTTCTGATACATGGGAAAGGTAGCTTTCATGTTTTTTTTTTTTTTTTTTTTTTCCTTTTTTCTTTCTTTTAGTTTATAAATCATATTTTTATTTGAGGCCCGGTGTATAGTTTTTCTTTAAGTTTTTTGGTTTAACAGTATGGTCTCCAGAGCTGACAAGAATGAAGTTTATGCTGACCTTGAAAGGCCCAGTGGCTGGAATGGTTAGCATTCTCTCATAATCATAGTAGTTTACCAATAATGATATGATTTGGAAAAATAAAAAATACAAGTATAAAATGTTCACAATTGTCCGTGATTTGATTTTGAATAGATCCTGACATGAATTTGCTTGGGAACTTCCACATCAATATTTTTCTTCTTTATTGCCATTTTGCTTTTACCTTTTGAGTAATTAATATGATGGTTCACAATATGAATTGTATATAATGTGGATTTAATATGATATGCAGAAATCTCTTTGCACTCTTGATATTTCAGATTCAGTTTGTTTACATGATTGCTTATGTACTCATGATTCATACTTCAATAACTTAGGCCCGCTTTTTTGTAATTTCATCAATACCCCTATCAAACTTAATAGTAATTTGAATTTGGGCATATCATGCTTTCTTTAATAAACACAAAAAATAAAATAATAATAATAATAATAATAATAATAATAATAAAAATAAATAAAAAAATAGTTACGTTGCTCATCATCGTCTAGCTTTCAGCCACTTCTGTGCATTCACAGTGGCAGCAAAGTTTTTTATTTTATTTTATCTTATTTATTATTATAAAACTGAGGTGCTTATAACTCTATTTATTTGACTAATATATACAACAATATCTTGAACATCATCTACCAATTATAAAACTGAGGTGCTTATAACTCTATTTATAATTAATCATATAAATTATGACATTCTTCTTTTGTGTGTATAGGCAAATAGAAAAAGATTTTGAGCAATGAGGAAAAAGCAAACCCTCTTACACACCATGAGTCGTAAAGGTTATGCACGAAGAAGGAAGGAAAATCCAAAACTATACATTTCAGAACATGGTGACAACTTCTCCTCCTTCTTTCTTAAAGGTTAGTCCCAATTTCTCCTACTTCTTTGTTTCTCTCACTTTTTTGGATTTTCGACATGATGACACTACTGCTGGAACATGGCCTGCCTTTTAGCATTTTTTTTATAAAAAAAGTTGTTTTTGAAAGTTGTCCCTTTTATGTGCTGCGTTTTCTTCATTACAGCTTTGTGGTTCATAACCAATTGAAATGCTTGATCATGATAAACTGTACTATTGGTTTTGCCAGTTACTTATATTAATTTCTGCAACAACTCACCTTTGCACTCTGTTTGGATCATGAGGCAAGAAAATAAAAGAAATGAAATGAAATGATTATGGTTTCTTGTCATTTTGTGTTTGGATGGAAAAAGAAAAGAAAAGAAAAGAAAAGAAAGTGTTTTATTTTGTTTTATCCAAATAATTTTTTATATTAATAAGCTATTTTTCTAGTTTCTTCCAACATAGAGTAATTTTGGTATTTTTGAAAAGATTCATTAAACCCATTTCTTTTCTCACCAAATCTCATCACCAAAAACAAAACATAGCATTTCTCACCTGCTTAACCATCCAAACAAGTGAAGGTTTTTTATTCTCATCATTTCTTTTCTTTTCTTTTCTCATAAAACCTCTCCATCCAAACAGAATATTAAAGGTGTAAACTAATCATTATCAAGCCTTATGAATTCTAGGTCTAATGTTTGTTTTTGAGTATTGGTGAGAGTTTCCTTAATTTTGGACTTGTGATTCTAAGATTTGTCATATTAGTGAAAATCATACGGGGCTAGCTCCTCTTTGCTAGTTTTTTTAGTTAAAATCAGAAATTTAGCCCTCAACTGTTTCATTTAGCAGTCTCACATACAATGATGCAGCATAGTTTGAGTGGTGACCTGAAGGACCTTATAGGCATGCACAAGATAGGAGCCAATCCCATTTATTTATCTCATTTGAGTGTTTTTGCTCTGAATGCAGACACAAATTGATTACAAGGTCATAAACATGGACCAATGGATGGGTTTCTATCGGTTTTGCAATGAGGAAATCCAACGGTTAGTTGCTAATCGTTATTTTAGAATTTATCCACATAAAATTAAGGGAGCTATAAACAAGTAAAAAAAAATGGAGTCTTTAACCTAGAACTAGAGGGCGAATGGTGAACGATGACATTTGCATGCCTTTGATTCAACATTCAGGCAAGGACTTGTGTTTTTTTAAATGGAAATTGAGGCCGGATATGTCAGAACAAAAGCAATTATCAAGATTGATACTGAAAAACCTTTTGTAATTAATTTGCATTGTATGTCTCTTAGGTATAATGACACATTAATTTCAACACTTTATCTGAGATTATTTTGATCGATTTCTGTTTTAAGAAATAAAGCATTTTTTTCCCATCTATATTTATTCACTCACGATTCTGTTACAGAAGTTACTATCTTTGCTACTTCTTTTGTGTTTGTGGTCAATAATTGCCTCTTCCTAGTTGTTTCTTGCCTATATTTTTGAATAATGATAGGTAGCATGTCCAGTGTATGTGTAAAATATGTTGTGTATCATTGTTTCTGTTAACTATTTTTGTCTTGATGATGGCCAAGTATATGTGTAAAATATTTTTAACTGTTTTTTGTCTATCATTGTGATTGGAAGTAGATGTGGATGCATATTATGATAGCGACATTAGTTTATTGAATGTGAGCATGTCCAATCACTAACTCTGCCATTATTTGAACCATTTATTAATTTGTGCCAGTTAAGCTCCAGGGCTCAATATGAGAATCTAAGTTCATTTTATTTTATTTTTGTAGTTCCTTGCTATTCAAATGTTGAGAGAAGACATGGTGCCTCACCCTCAGTCATCGTTATAGGTGGTGGTTTTGCCAGTATGGCAGCTGCTCAGGCCCTTCATGATGCTTCATTTTAGGTATTTGTTATAGTTATTTAACCGAAAAGTGGTATGCATTCATCTTATATATTTATAATGCTGAATGATTGTTAATATGATGGATAACCAAATACCCTTTTATGGTGGTTCAAATTCTGTACACATTTATCGGCATCTAGTATTTAAGAATTTTTTGTTGCATGTATTCAGGACTGTTAACCGAGCATATCTTTTCAGTAAACTTTCGTCATTTATTTTATTTGTTTTTAAACATTTTATTTGAAGGTTTGAAACTAATACACCCGAGGCAATATTGTGCAAAGCATTAAGTGTTCCTTCATTGCTTGGTTTGCTGTATACGTGTAATTTTGATATGGATTTTTAAGATACTTTAACATTTTTTTTTTAATTTGAAGTTATAGTGAATAATGTGATGAATTGATAGCAATCTTTTGTATTTTTTTTTTTTTTCTTCTTTTTGAGATTAACTTTTATCCTTATAATTTAGTCCCACAACAATTGACAAAAATTGGGTTATTCAGGTTACTTGTTAATGCTTAACATCATTTTTTTTTTTTTAAATCTTTAGCAGGGAGAAAATGAACTCCTTGGAGTTGATGGCAAGTATGACAAAATGTCAAGTTTACAAGGGACACAATTAGGTCATATTGAACATGTGGAATTCAATTTCTTGACCATGCAAAATTTGAATTCTCTTCCAGGAGACTCCAAATATTTGACTAATTGATTTACGATTTGTAGTTATGCTGTTTGGATGTTTAAAGTTGTAGTTTAGAGATTAGTGAATCTTATGATTTAGATACTTTTCTTGGTTTGTATGTTTGAAATTGTTATCAACTTGATATGATATTAGTTGAGGATGGAAGTTAGTATGCAAGTTGTTTGGTGTATGGATATTAGATTTTTTTGCTTACTTCATAGTTGCTCCTTCTGCTTGGTTTGTTATAGGTTGCATTTTATACGCTATTGTCTACATACTGTTAGACAATGTTATATTCTTGTATATATATTATATATTAAAAACAACTTTCTACGACATATAAAATTGTCATGAAAAGTGTAATGATTTATGACATGTAAGAAAATGCCGTAAAAGAATATATATGGCATACAAAGTATGTCATAAATATATTAAAAATGACCTTCTACGGCATACAAAATTATGTTGTGAAAAGTGATGATTTATGACATGCAAGAAAATGCCGTAAAATATTATATACGGTATACAAAGTATGTCATAAATATATTAAAAATAACCTTCTACGACATGCAAAATTATGCCATGGAAAGTTTGATGACTTATATGACAAAAATGTCGTAAAAAAATTATATACGACATACAAAGTATGTCATTAATGTTCAATTTATTACTTTTTACAACTTTATCTGCATGTCGTAAATGAAGCTTAACTTTTCAGGGCATGTCATATAACGATATTTGTGTGCATGTCGTGAAAGAGTTTTTACGGCATGCATTGCAAGCCGTAAAAATTCAATTTTTTTGTTGTGATTTTTTCTATAAATCATGAACATCTTTGCCAAGAAACCCACAGCCAAAGGTTTGTGCCCTAGTTTTCTTCTTCCTAATTTATAATTCATATCAATTACGCGAATGTATTCATTCAATAAGAACCGTTTAGATTCAATTACTCAAAATTCTTCCTACTTTGCTTGCATATTGACTTGGTTATCTTGAACCTTATATAGAAAGATTTGCTCTGTTTTTGTGTCGTTTGATTGTCTTGGTGCACAATAGCGTGTTTGTTTCATGTAATATCTGTGCATAAAATTATATTACTCTATTAGTTTTATTTGTTCTATGAATACTCTATTGCCTAGTCTAAGATCTGAGTAGTGAATAGTAATCAAGCATTCTTACTTGTTGATTCACATCTAGAAAGTAGCTATTTGGGCCATTTTGAAAAGTCGACAATGCTTTGCTATCTTACAATCTTAGTACTGACCATCTTAATTCAATGGCAAGATCACAATTTTTTTCATGATTTTGCTTTTAGATGAAGTGGAAAGACCTAAAATGAAAATGCTATCTAATTAGGTGAAGGATCATCTTTAGTTATAATGAACATTAAACATAAATTTGTTTCTAGATTAGGTCACCCTTAAATTAGCTGCATGATTTTTTAAATCTCAACCCCATGCCATTACTATTTCGATTCTTCCACCTCAATCTAGAAACAAATGACGAGCCTCGAAGAAAATCTGTTTGTGATTTTTGGTCGTTTGCAACTCTCAGACACTTCCGATGATTCTTCAAACATTTTAGTATTTCAGGTAGGCAATGTGGAGGTAACAGTTCTGGTGTCCACGGACTATGATTGTCATTCTCAGGTTTCCATTTCTCTTCTACCCCATATGCTTTTCAGTTTTTTATGCAGATCTCGAGTAGGATTTCTTTTAGAATAGATGTAGCTTTTGTATCTGGGACTGGCTTAAAAGATTCAAGACTTAAAGAATGTCTCAGTAGCCTTACAGGTATCTTCTGTCAAGTTCTGTGCATGTTTCCTTTATCTTGATTGTTATAGCGATCCCGGTATTCCCTTTCTGTATTTGTTGTATTTCGAACGTTGGTTCCGCGGAGTCAGTGGTTGTATACCTTGTTGTTATCCTTTGATTCCACATGTGTGAGTTTTAGGATGCTTTGGGCAAGTGAGTTACAGGTTGGTTGAGCCTAAGTCTCAAATCTAGTTGCCCAGGTTTTTGGTGTTACGCTCGAGTGGGTAATTATGAGCTCGAGCGGAGTTTGGTTTTTAGTTGTACGCTCGAGCGGGCCATTTGGCGCTCGAGCGGATTTTACACACTTCCAGTATTTCGTGTCCCTGCAAAACTTCTGCAGGTGTGTTTTCTACGCTCGAGCGGGTTTCCTGCGCTTGAGCGGTCTTGTTGGCCCTCGAGCGGGTAGTACATTCTTGGTAATAGTTTTGGAAGGGGGAAAATCGCGCTTGAGCGGACTAGTTTTCGCGCTCAAGCGGACGTACTTTATTCTTGTGTCTTGGAGCTCGAGCGGGTATTATTGCGCTCGAGCGGACCTAGTCTTTTGTTCTTGGCACTCGAGCGTTGTGTTTTCCGCTCGAGCAGGAATGTCGTATAACAGAGCGCAGCTGGGCTTTTTTGAATCATTTTCTACACTTCCTCTCTCTCTCTTACTTTCCAAAAAGATATTTTGAGAGTCTCTCTCTCTAGAAACTCCCTTCTCTCTAGGGTTTGATCTAGTTAGAGTGTCCTCCTTCCCTTCGGCCTTTGTAATAGTTGTGTTGATCGTCGAGGGCGTCGTTTTGATCCGAAACGTTTGGAATTTGGAGCACTTTGGTTTTGGTCTCTTCTCTGTTTGAGCTCTAACTTCGAGGTAGGGATATCCTACTCCTCTTTATGAGCTTTGTCTTTAAATTTTAGCATTTTGATATGTTGGGGGTTGTTGGGTAAGTTTGAGAAAGTTTGGGCCTTTGTATAATTTTACAAAAGTTGGGGTTTTTAAATATATATAAAACCTATATGTATGTTTGGCATGAAGAAATGGCATTAGCGTTGAAACATCGATGAAAATGGAATCCTAAGGGTTGTAATGTTAATTATGGAAAATACCCTAATTACATTGATTAATTAATTTGTATAATTAATTGCAAGAAATGAGGAATTGAATTGAGAATGTAGAGATTGGGAAGGTAAGGGATTAAAGGGTGTAGTTGAATCATTTATCGCTCACCTAGTTGAAATGTTGATATAATATCCATATTGTGCATTTATTTCCTGTTTAGAAATAACTGCTTTGGGCTATCGGTGAAGGATAGTCTTGATTGTTGTAGACAATGCATGATGATTAGGCAAACGAAAACTGATCAATGGAATGTGTCATAAAGTATGACGATGGATAGAATACATTAACTTCATGTATTGATTGATTGTGTATAGAACCTATGTGTTTATATGCATTATGTGTAGAGGAGGAGATGGGGATGTACTCCGCGGTTTAAGGGAAGATAGAGGATGGACCTCTAAATCGGATAGTGTTAGGAGGAGATAGGGGATGAACTCCGTAGATACAGCTCATATGCTTGTCTAGAGAAGTGAAGATACAGCTCATATGCTTATCTTTGAGAAGTGTAGATACAGTTCATATGCTTGTCTAGTGAAGTGTAGATATAGCTCATATGCTTATCTGTGGAAGTATGATATAGTTCTTATACTTATCTGTTGATGTGTTGATACATCTCATATGCTTATCTATTGAAAAATTGAGAATGAAAAGTAACATAGGTTGTAAATCATGTAATTGTAATGTGATTTAAGTGGACGTATCAATGTTGGCCATCTATCAACTGCTAATCTTTTAGTCATTGTTCATAGTTGGTTTAGTGTATTTCTACTGGGCTGTGGCTCACCCTATATGGGAACATCATTTTCAGGTACAGGTAGCATGCCACCTCCAAGGACATAGCTTGGACGATGACAAGAGTCGAAGACTCTTTTTGATTATTTTGTTTGTATTACATGTATATTAAGCCAATGGCTTCTTTTGTATAGAGTTAGTACTCTTCTTTTGTGTAACCAAGTGTTGACTTGGAAAGCTGTAAGCCCATAGGACATTTGCTTTTGTTGTTAACATGTAATACTATTGTAAGAACTACTCTGATGAATAGAAATGGATGTTTTCCCTTTTATCAATGCATGTATAAAATGATGTGTTTTATGTTTTATGTTTTTTTTTTTTTTTTTTTTTTTTGAGGACGTTACAATTGTGGACATTATGTTTATAAGATTACAAGTGTCTCATTCTTTATGAAACTTCCTTATAAGTAACATTAGTATAACTTATCAGATGCACAAGAAAATAGGCTGGTTGTTGGTATTGCCAAAGAAGAAAAACTGCAGAATTAGATTTGAGGTAAATAACTTCTTTTCAATATGAAAGAGGCAACCAAAAAATTTTAGCAAAATGATAGGAAGTCGTGAAATCTAGAGGACTACATATAGGATTACATGAAAAACTTCACTTACATTTTTTAAATAACTTGGTGGACAAGTTCAGTGAGGTAGGAAAAAGATTAGCTTAATAGACAAAGGAGAGTAAACGAGCATGCTAATAAAAAGAGGGGGGAAGAGACAACTTTGGGAATGATTGTTGTCTAAAAGGACCTAGAATAAAAATTTCAAAGAATTGTTACAGACATCGGATTCAGGTCAATTCATAAAGTTCATTAATTTGATTTAGTAGACGAAATGGAAGAGTGAAGTTGTTAACACTGTTAAAAGAAGTGAGTGGTGTAGTGCAGTCATTCTCACGGGAGGGTGTGAAGATAAGATGAGTGTGCTGTGATCAAGATTTTAAGTTAATAGGCAATGTGATGATGTCAATGTCATTGACAAGAACTCAGCATAATGGCACCATTTTCCTGACCACGTATCCCAGTCCTCCGACCAAATTTCCCTGTTTATTTTAAATTTAAATATTTTTTGAACTTTTTGCTCTTTGGGGAATTGAAATATCTTCTGAATGTAGGATCATATTCCTTTTGCATAAACAAGTTGAAGCCCCCCCCCCCAAAGTTATATTTCTTTTTTTGATACGCAATATTACAGTCCTTTTTGTATGGACAAATTGACTTGTACCCCAATTTCTTGAAACTTTTTTTTGTTTATTTTCAATAGTACAAGCTCTTTTTTTTAGCTTTGTAAGTTGTGATACTTTAGCTTCATACTTTTAGGTACCTTACTGACTAGGCAACTAGATGAGAAGGAAAAAGAATTTGATGACAACTTAAAAAAATGCTTTAATTTGGCTGATGAGGTATCAATTCATATGAAATCCTTATATTTTTTGTCATTGTTTTTTGAAATCAAATAATTGTATGTAGAATTTTTAGGATCATAGCATGTCTTTGATAGTTTTGTTGCAAGTAACATGTCACTTTAAGCCTAGTCACATTGGTGACTGCAGGAAAATTATACATTTCTTAAGATACAGTTTATTATTATTATTATTATTGATCAGGTGCAAGCTTGGATTTGAGGAACATATATCTCCATGGTAACAAATCAATAGAATAAATTTGAGATTAATTAGAGTACTTGTTTGTAAGATAAGATTTATTGGTAAATATCCCAAAAAGAATTGCATTAGATTTTTAAAGTGCAACGAATATTACAATGTATCATTTTTATTTTGCTAGTAAGTTAAGTTCATTTATTTCACTCCCTGTACTACTGTCGGTCCCATATTCTTCTAATCTTTGTTTTTAGTCACACGGGTAATATTTGATAGAGATGAGACAGAGAGTGAAACAGATGACGATCATTTCTCGCTTACCCGTAAAGTGTAGAATTGGATAGTCTTGGTGTTGGGATTGCCATGAGAGGCACTCTTTTCTTCAACACAATCCCAAACTTCTCTGAAAGGTCTAATTTCTTTCCTTCGGGCAATTTCCAATCAAATGAGTGCAAAATTGAAGCCAATGAGAACAGGAACATCCTCTCAGCCATGGCTATGCCTGCACACATTCTTCTCCCAGACCCAAATGGGAAATAATTAAAATCAGCTTCTCTGTACCCTTATTTTCCATCCAAAAACCTCTCCGGACGAAACTCCAACGGGTTTTCCCAAATCGAAGGGTCCCTATGAATTGCCTATACATTGATGAAAACCCGAGCGCCTTTTGGAATTGTGTAGCCACCGATAATGCAAGTTTGGCTTGGGCAGTGAGGCACCATGAGAGGGAGGACAGGGTGCAATCGAAGGACCTCTTTTAGTATGGCCTGTAAATAGGGAAGTTTGTTTATGTGAGACTCTTCTACTATGTTGTCTTTGCCTACTACTGTCTACAACTCTTCTTGTGCTTTTTTTCATGACCTCTGGTTTGTTCATCATCTTTGCCATGGCAAATTCTATAGCATTGGAGGTTGTTTCGGTTCCACCCAAGACCATATCCTATACTCACAGATTGACATTTCGTTATAACGCAAAATAAATTAGCTATTATTTTGTATTACTGAATGAATTTCATGACTTGCCATAAAGAATTTAAATTGGAAAAGACTAAAACATACCATGAACAAGACCTTGAGATGGGTCATGGTGAGAGGTGTTTTGGCATCTCCTTCATTCTTCAGCTACAACAAGACCTGTAAAAAATCCTTGTTCTGTCTACCACCCTTCAATCTTGGTCCTTTATCAGTTATTGCATCAAAAATCCTATTGAACCTCATAACTATCCCCAACAATTGCTTCTTCAGCCCTTGCAAATCAAACCGGGCCAAACCCGGGAAAAAATTTGACAAATTGGGCTTCCCCAAAAGCTTCATTGAATCCGCCACCACGACCTGGAAATCCACCCCAATGCTAGCCTTTCTTGCCCCTGAACCATCACACCCCACAATATGATTGTTATTACATTCAGAGCAGTCAGAAACATTTGTTGACCCACGTGAACTAGAGACCTGACCCTGTTGTAGAGATATTTAACCGTATTTCGAATCTCTCGTCGGCGGAGGTAGTAGACCGAGTCAAGGGTGGCGCTACCGAGCACCTCCTGGACACAGACCTTCCTCAGGATCTACCACCCGGGCCCATGTAGGCTAAAAACTATATCCGAATCACCTTTTGCCACCGCAGCACTGCCAACTCTGGGACGTCACAGTTGGCGAAAGTGATGTCATGATCTCGGAGCATTTCCCATGCTGTAGATGGTGAACTGACCACGATTTCCACCTTCGTACCCATCGGGAGCCTCATGATTGGACCGTAAGTCCGACTGAGGCTCTCGAAACACGAGTGGAGCTCGGGGTCAAGGAATGGAAGGATTCCGACCACGAGTAGGCCGCGTGGGCCTGGTGGCAGCGGTGGCTGATTCTTTTTGCTATTGTTTGTAAAGATCCATACGTACCATGTGATTGCGAGGATGATGAGAGTGAATGGAAAAAGTATATTGTTGGTGTCCCACCACCATGACCAAGCACCATAGAAGAGGGTGCATAGTTCGTTGAAGAAATATGTGGTGAGAAACATTGTAAATGAGCATTCTTGAAGTTGCCATTGTTGGATTGTTTTGAGCTTATAATAGTGTGCAGAAATTTATTTTACTAGACCACTAGTAACGACTCTCATAATTCTTCATAACATCTTTATTAATGTGTTGTTATAGCTTATTAAAAGAAGTTTGGCATTGAGTTACAATATAACGATCCTGGTTTTTCCTCTCTTTATTTATTGTATTCCAGACTCGGTTCCGTAGATGTGTTGTTGTCTCATTCTCATTTCCATCTGTTACTCTTTGTATTTGAGTCTTGGGTTGTGTTGGGCAGGTTTGGAATAGGTTGGTTGTGCTTTGAAACCTAGAGTTGATGCCTAGAATTTGGCCTTCACGCTCGAGCGGGCTTTTGACGCTCGAGCGAGCCCTTTGATTTTGCTTCTCCGCTCGAGCAGGAGTTTTGATGCTCGAGCGTGATTTTCCATCTCCTAGTATTTTTCTTTGCAGATTTTCAGACGCTCGAGCGGGAGTTTTGACGCTCGAGCGTGAACCTTTGATTTTGTTACTCTGCTCGAGCAGGGAGCTTTGACGCTCGAGCGGGGACCATGGTCTGCAAAACTTCTGGAGGTGTGCAATCAACGCTCGAGCGGCGCTTTTGACGCTCGAGCGTGAGTCTGTGTCTGACGCTCGAGCGGGGGTTTCCACGCTCGAGTGGGGCGACTTTTATATCACTTTGGGATTTCACTTTTTGGATCACTTTTCAACATCCTTTCTCTCTCTTACTTTTCAAAAACCACCATTGGAGAGCACCTCACTCTAAAACTCTAACTTCTCTCTAGGATTCGATCTAGTAGGAGTGACCTTCTACCCTTAGGCCTTTGTAAAAAGTGTGGAGTTTGTTGAGAGCTACATTTTGATTCGAAAATATTGGGGTTTGGAGCACTTTTAAATTTCTTCATCTTCTCCTTTGAGCTCCGAATTTGAGGTAGGGATAACTACTCATTTTTATGATCTTTGATGCAAGTATTTAGCCATTTTGATTTAATGTTGAAGTTGGGTGATTTTTGGTGTTAGGGTTTCAAATGAATAAAGAGGGGTTTTGTTATTTTGACTCATAAATGTGTATTTTGGGTCTTAAAATGATAGTATTGATGTTATTGAAGTTATTTTGGGCCTTTGGGTCAATATTGAGAAAAAGGGGAAAAAGCCCTAAATTGTTATGACAAATTAATTCATGTAATTAATTTGGAAAATTATGGAAACATGAAATTAAGTTGGAATTAATGAAATTGGCACAATATGAGATGGAATAGTGGGGTTGGATTTATTAATCACTCACCCTTTGGAAATTGTCGATGGTTTATCTGTTGATGTAATTATTACCTATTTAGAGATAATTGCTTGAGCTATCGGTGGAGGATAGTCTTGATTGTTGTAGACAATGCATGATCATTAGGCGAACTAAAACTAATCAATTGAATATGTCATTGAATATGACAGTTGGAATAATACATCAAAATTGTGTATTGATTGAACGTGTATATGATAAATGTTTATACACATTGTATTGTGTGGGAGGAGACAGGGGATGTACTCCACGGTTTGGGAGGAGATAGGGGATGGACTCCTAAATCGGATATTGTTGGGAGGAGATAGAGGATGGACTCCATGGTACAACAAATTTGTGTACTTATTGAATTATGGGAGTGCCTTTATATTGCATCGGTGCAACAAATATGTGTATCCATTGTGAAGTGTTTAATATGAGTTGTTATCTCATTTGATTTGATGAAATGGAAGTATTATTGATATGAGATATAATCTTATGTAAATTGTTTGGCCAGGTTTTGAGCCATTATCATGAATTGGAAATGGATTAAGTAAAGGAAAGAGAAATGATACATCGTCATATTTGTCATGTAATTGATATGAGTCATGAGTTGATTTATGTGAATTAAACATTTATTAAATGCTGATGTTTTAGTTATTGCTCATACTATGTTTAGCATATCTCTACTGGGTGTTGGCTCACCCTATATGGGACATCATTTTTAGGTGCATGTAGCATGCCACCTCCAAGGACGTAGCTTGAGAGGCTTAGTGGCTGGGACATCTTTTATGATTACATTTTTGTATTGCATGTATATTAAGCCAAGGGCTTATTATCTGTTTTGAGTTAGTACTCACTCTTTTTGTAACCAAGTGTTGGCTTGGAAAGTTGTAAGCCCATAGGGCATTTACTTTTGTTGTCAACATGTAATACATTTTGTAATGAATACTCTGATGAAATGTAATTATGCTTTATTCTCTTATGTCTGAGCATGTCAAGAATGTACGATTGATGGGTTTATTTTGAGGGCGTTACATACAATATGCATAATTGTGTTGGTTAGCACAATTAAACATGTTGTATTTAATAAACATGTTGTATTTAATTCTATATTAATATGTATAAAATTGTGTTGGTTAATACATTAATAAACAGTTTTTCTATTTGTACATAAATTTATTAATGTTGTATTTATTAACACATATTTATTAACTCAATAATCTATTGTAATATGTTTTAATAAGCTATTGTAATATGTTTATTAAAACATATTGTAATAACATGTTTATTATATTTATTAAAACATGTTTATTAAAACAAGTTTGACATTGAGTTACAATATGTATAATTGTGTTGGTTAGTACAATTAAACATGTTGTATTTAATAAACATATTGTATTTAATTCTATATTAATATGAATTCAATTGTGTTAATATGAATTCAATTGTATTAATGTTGTATTTAACATGTGTTAATAACCATGTGTTAAACATTTGTTGTATTTAACATGTGTTAATATGAATTCAATTGTGTTAATAGATATGTTGGTTAATAGAAAAATTGGTTATTAATGTGTTAACCAACACAATTGAATTCATATTAATATAGAATTAAATACAATATGTTTATTAACACATGTTTATTAAATACAACATGTTTAATTGTGCTAACATGTTTATTAACCAACACATTGTATTTAATAAACATGTTGTATTTAATTCTATATTAATATGAATTCAATTGTGTTGGTTAACACATTAATAACCAGTTTTCCTATTAACCCACATGTCTATTAACACAATTGAATTTAGATTAACACATGTTAAATACAACACATGTTTAACACATGGTTATTAACACATGTAAAATACAACATTAATACAATTGAATTCATATTAATATAGAATTGAATACAACATTAATAAATTTATGTACAAATAGAAAAAGTGTTTATTAATGTGTTAACCAACACAATTGAATTCATATTAATATAGAATTAAATACAACATGTTTATTAACACATGTTTATTAAATACAACATGTTTAATTGTGCTAACCAACACAATTATGCATATTGTAACTCAATGCCAAACTTCTTTTAATAAGCTATAACAACACATTAATAAAGATGTTACGAAGAATTGTGAGAGTCGTTACCAGTGGTCTAGTAAAATAGATTTCTGTACACTATTATAAGCTCAAAACAATCCAACAATGGCAAGTTCAAGAATGCTCATTTACAATGTTTCTCACCACCTATTTCTTCAACAAACTATGCACCCTCTTCTATAGTGCTTGGTCATGGTGGTGGGACACCAACAATATACTTTTTTCATTCACTCTCATCGTCCTCGCAATCACATGGTACGTATGGATCTTTACAAACAATAGCAAAAAGAATTAGCCACCGCTACCACCGGGCCCACGCGGCCTACCCGTGGTTGGAATCCTCCCATTCCTTGACCCCGAGCTCCACTCGTGTTTCGAGAGCCTCAGTCGGACTTACGGTCCGATCATGAGGCTCCCGATGGGTACGAAGGTGGGAATCGTGGTCAGTTCGCCACCTGCAGCACGGGAAATGCTTCGGGATCATGACATCACTTTCGCCAACTGTGACGTCCCGGAGTTGGCCAGTGCTGCGGTGGCTAAAGGTGATTCATATATAGTTTTTAGCCCGTATGGGCTCGGGTGGCAAATGCTGAGGAAGGTCTGCGTCTGGGAGGTGCTCAGCAGCGCCACCCTTGGCTCGGTCTACTACCTCCGCCGACGAGAGATTCAATATACGGTTAAATATCTCTACAGCAAGGCCGGGTCTCCAATTCATGTGGGTCAGCAGATGTTTCTGATTGCTTTGAATGCAATAACAAGCATGTTGTAGGATGTGACGGTTCAGGGGCAAGAAAGGGCTAGCATTGGGGTGGATTTCCAAGTCGTGGTGGCGGATTCAATAGAGCTTTTGGGGAAGCCCAACTTGTCGAATTTTTTCTCGGGTTTGCCCCGGTTTGATTTGCAAGGGCTGAAGAAGCAATTGTTGGGGATAGTTATGAGGTTCAATAGGATTTTTGATGCAATAACTAATAAAGGACCAAGATTGGAGGGTGGTAGACAGAACAAGGATTTTTTATAGGTCTTGTTGCAGCTGAAGAATGAAGGAGATGCCAAAACACCTCTCACCATGACCCATCTCAAGGTCTTGTTCATGGTATGTTTTAGTCTTTTCTAATTTAAATTCTTTATGGCATGGCATGAAATTCATTCAGTAATACAAAATAATAGCTAATTTATTTTGTGTTATAACGAAATGTCAATCGGTGAGTATAGGATATGGTCTTGGGTGGAACCGAAACAACCTCCAATGCTATAGAATTTGCCATGGCAGAGATGATGAACAAGCTAGAGGTCATGAAAAAAGCACAAGAAGAGTTGGAGACTATAGTAGGCAAAGATAGCATAGTAGAAGAGTCTCACATAAACAAACTCCCCTATTTACAGGCCATACTAAAAGAGGTCCTCCAATTGCACCTTGTCCTCCCTCTCATGGTGCCTCACTGCCCAAGCCAAACTTGCATTATCGGTGGCTACACAATTCCAAAAGGCGCTCGAGTTTTCATCAATGTATGGGCAATTCATAAGGACCCTTCGATCTGGGAAAACCCGTTGGAGTTTCGTTCGTAGAGGTTTTTGGATGGAAAATGAGGGTACAGAGGAGCTGATTTTAATTATTTCCCATTTGGGTCTGGGAGAAGAATGTGTGCAGGCATAGCCACGGCTGAGAGGATGCTCTTGTTCTCATTGGCTTCAATTTTGCACTCATTTGATTGGAAATTGCCCGAGGGAGAGAAATTAGACCTTTCAGAGAAATTTGGGATTGTGTTGAAGAAAAGAGTGCCTCTTATGGCAATCCCAACACCAAGACTATCCAATTCTACACTTTACGCGTAAGCGAGAAATGATCGTCATCTGTTTCACTCTCTGTCTCATCTCTATCAAATATTACCCGTGTGACTAAAAACAAAGATTAGAAGAATATGGGACCAACAACAGTACAGAGTGAAATAAATGAATTCAACCTACTAGCAAAGTAAAAATGATATATTGTAATATTGGTTGCACTTTAAAAATCTAATGCAATTCTTTTTGTAATAATGTTGTACTTTAATTAAAAATTAAAATATAATAGCGTTATCTTTTTTATCATTATTATTTTTTCAACATTGTTACCAAAACAAAGCACTGTGTTCTCTTGGCCATCAATTTTTTGGTGTCTCTGATATTTTTCTTTTTTGATAAGAAAAGCACTTCGATATATATCTTTCAAATTGAAAATAAGGCCAAAAGAAATCAAAGCTAGCTCATTTGTTTTGTTTTATTGGGTTCGTGAACTTAGACTAGGGACAAAATTGAATACAAACATTACAGATATGTTTTTGAGACAGTGCTTTCGAAAATATGAAAATGCCAAAAGAAATCGAACCATTGAAAGGACTATTTCATTTGCTTTCAAAGACTTTTTTTCCTTATAATTTTGAAATGTTCATTACATTAAAAAAAAAATTAATGAACTTACACGTGACAATTAACCCATACTAATGAATTAATTCCCTTAACAAGTGGTGAGGTGAGAATGTGTAAATTAATGCATAAATAAGAACAAATTCATATATATAATTATATTTTAGTATTGTTATTCAAGACTAAAAATTAGATTTAATTTTCAAACTCATTAATATGTGACAATCAATTAAGATATTAAAGGCAATACTCTTTTATATCTTTTCTAATTTTGAACCAATCATATCACTTATACATGATTAGATCTAGAAAATAAGTTTAGAAAGTGAACTTGTCGTTTTCCTTTATATTTTCGTAAAAATTGATAGTATTATATTTAGGACACTCGGTCCATAAATCTAAATTCATATATTTTTGGCTAAAAGTGCACACTCTAAAATATATTATTCATAAGAACAAACTTAAATGAGATGATCAAAATAGCCATATAAATCTATATAACAAAAGAAGGGAGTTGATGAGACATTTGTCTATGTGGCATATAAATCAAGGGCTGAGATTACACTTCAAGGGCATACAAATCAAAGGCTGAGATCACATTTCTCTCACCCTCTGCTTTTCTTTTGGGTGAGTACACTCTGTTTTTTAGATTTCAATTTCAAACATATTCTTGAAGACGCTACCCTTCTCTCTCTCTCTCTCTCTCTCTCTCTCTCTCTCACACACACACACGCAGGCACCCTCACTCTCTTCCTCACAAACCTCAACCCCTCATTGCGCAACCGTCACAACCTCATTCTAGCAGGCGATTGATGGGTGATGAGTGGTTTATTTCGATGACTGAAGTGGTTAAAGGGAGCATGGTGGACTAAGAACAAATTAGAATTCCAAGTCCCGACAATTGATGCGGTGGGTATTCCCTATCACAAACCCCTAATCTCTCTCTACATTTGTGTAAATAATTTTCAATTATTATTCTAAATTATTGAACTGAAATAAGTGAATCGCAATGGTAAATCATTCATATGTATTTAAGAAGATTGGGTAAATTTTTATGTTCTTTTATTTTAGAAAAAAAAATTGTGTTATTTTTTTCAACAACCCCGCTACGTAGCTCGAAATGCTCGTGGCTCGACTGGCTCGAAAATCAAAATGACGTTGTTTTGATTTTTTTTTTTCTTGTTTGTCTGAAGATCTAAAGATTGAAGGAGAAGAAGAAGAAGAAGAAGAAGAAGAAGAAGAAGAGAGACAGAGACAGATCATCATCATCAACAACATCTTCATCAACATCATCTTCATCAGCCAACATTTTTTTCCCCCCTTTCACCTTCAGATCTGAATCTACTAGGGAAAAAAAAAAAAAAAATTCAACAACAAAATCTTCATCAACACATCATCATCATCAACATCTTCATCAACATCATCATCATCAACACATCATCTTCATCAACACATCATCTTCATCTTCAGAGTTAGAAAAAAAAAAACAGAGTCGCAAGGTCAGTGTTGCTTACCGTCGCAAACCCTCCATCATCGTCGCCTCTCTTTCTGTGTTTCCATCTCGATTCTCTCTTCCTCTCTCTCTCTCTCTCTCTCTCTCTCTCTCTTGCCCTCCCCCTCTGTTTCAGATATAAATGAGAAAAAAAATAAATTTTGCCAAAACGACATCGTTTTGGTATTCAAGGCATTCGAGTCGTTGCAATTTCGAGCTCTTACGTATTTCTCTTTTTTCAATTGTTTTTGGTATTGATTTAGTTATTTACAAGGAAAAATAACTAAACCAGACTAAGCAAATGTAACGCCCTCAAAATAATAGATAAAACCCAACATTTTTAACATGCATTGATATAAGAGAATAAAACCTTCTTCCATTCATCATAGTAAGTAAGTACATGTTCACAATAAAAGTAAATGCCCTAGAGGCTTACAACTTCCCAAGCCAACACTTGGTCACTAAGGAGAGTACTAACTTAAAAACACTTTAAGCCCTTGGCTCGAATTTACATGTAATATCAAAATAAACAAATAATAAAAAGAGTCGTCAACTCCCAGAAACACCCAAGCTATGTCCGTGGAGGTAGCATATCACCTGGACCTGAAAAAGATGTCCCATATAGGGTGAGCCACAGCCCAGTAGAAATATACTAAACCAACTATAAGAAATGCCTAAAATAATAGAATTTGATAGATGGCTAACATTCATAAACCAGTTATATCACAATACAGTTACATGACAATATGTCCATGTTACGTTCCACTTTCCTTTACTTATCCAAATCATTTCATAAACATGGCTCAAAACCTGGCCAAACAATTAATAAGAATACATTCCTTATTAAACATTTCCTTTATCCACAATTCAAATGAGTCTACAACCCATATTAAAAGCACTTCCAATATCTCAACTTAATACACACATTTGCTGTATTAACATTTCAAATGATACACATAATTGCTGTATCCATGAAGTCCATCCCCTATCTCCTCCCAAACAGGTTTGAGAGTCCATCCTCTATCTTCCCTCAAACCATGGAGTACATCCCCTATCTCCTCCCAAACCATATGCATATACAATGTATTTAACACTTGTTATACACAATAATCAATTAATGCACGTATTTGCTGTATTAATTCAACCGTCATATTCTATGAGATATTCTATGTGATTAGTTTCAGTTTTCCCTAATCAACATGCAGTTTCTACAACAATCAAGACTATCCTCTACCGATAGCCCAAAGTAGTTATTTTTAAAGAGAAAATAAATGCATTAAATAAATATAATATCAACAATTTCATCGGTGAGTGATAAATTAATCCAACTACACCATTCAATCTCATAATTTTCCAATTTCATTAATCTCAACTCAATTTCACATTTTCCCAAATTAATTATTCACTACAATTAGGGCATTTCCCCCCTTTTTCCAACAATAGCCCTAAGGCTCAATTTTTACCCTTAATCCATAAACAACCTCCATTTCAAGTCTATAACATAAATATGACTTAAACATGGAAAACCCCTCTTTTAGAAATTACACAACAAACCCTAACTTTCTCAATATTACCCAACTTCACCAACTAATCAAAATGACCAAAATTAAATACCAAACTCATAAGATGGAGTAGGGTATCCCTACCTCGAAATTAGAGCTCGAATGGAGGAGATGGTGACAACTCAAAGTGCTCCAAATCCAAAAATTCTCAGATTAAAACGAAGCCCAAGCCTCCATTTACCTTTGCAACGCCCTCAAAATAATACATAAAACCCATCATTTTAGATATGCAATAATATAAGAGAAATCAACATCTTTCTATTCATCAGAGTAGTTCTTACAATGGTATTACATGTTAACAACAAAAGCATATGCCCTACGGGCTTACAGCTTTCCAAGTCAACACTTGCTTACACAAAAGAAGAGTACTAACTCTATACAAAATAAGCCCTTGGCTTGATATACATGTAATACAAACAAAATAACCAAAAAGAGTCTTCAACTCCCATAACCATCCAAGCTTTGTCCTTGGAGGTGGCATGCTACCTGTACCTGAAAATAATGTCCCATAAAGGATGAGCCAACGCCCGTAGAGATATGCTAAACACAGTATGAGCAATGACTAAGATATTAGCAATTGATAAATGTTTAATTTCCATAAATCAATTCATAACCCGTTTCTATTACATGACCACTATGTCCATGTTTTATTTCATTTTCCATTTCTTATCAAGTTCAGAATTTACAACAACGGCTTAGAACCTGGCCAACAATTTACATGAGATAGTGACTCATATTAAACATTTCCCACTTCATAATAGATAAGCATACAAGCTATATCAACACTTTGATAGATGAGCATATAAACTATATTAACATCTCAACAGATAAGCATACAAGCTATATCCATACTTCAACAGATAAGTATATGAGCTATATCAACACTTCCATAGATAAGCATATGAGCTATATCAACACATTAATTGACAAGCATATGAGCAGTATCAGTAGAGTCCATCCCCTATCTCCTTCCAAACGACATCCGGTTTAGAGGTCCATCCCCTATCTTCCCCTAAACCGTAGAGTACATCCCTTATCTCCTCTCACACACAATGTATATACACATAGGTCATATACATAATCAATCAATACATACAGTTAATGTATTCTTTCAACTGTCATACTCAATGACACATCCAATTGATTAGTTTTAGTTTCCCTAATCATCATGCATTGTCTACAACAATCAAAACTACCCTCCACCGGTAGCCCAAAGCAATTATTTCTAAACAGATAATAAAAGCTCCAACAGATAAAATATCAATGTTTTCAAAAGTGAGCGATTAATAAATCCAACTCCACCATTTTACAATATAATGAACCAATTTCATTATTTCCAACTCAATTTCAAATAATGACAATTTTCCCAAATTAATTATACTAATTAATTTATACAACAAATTAGGGTTTTCTACCCCGTTTCCCAATATTGACCCAATGGTCTATATTTCAACAACCAACAACAATATCATTATTTTGAAACCCAAAATACACATTTTAGAATCAAAATAACAAAACCCTCTTTCAACATTTTCAAACCCTAACTTTCCAAAATCAACCATTTAACAAAATGCCCAAAAATCTAGGTCAAAACCCATAGTAGTAAGTAGGAATCCCTACCTCAAGAGATGAAACCCAACGAAGGAGATAACGAAAATGAAGATGCTCTAAATCCCGAAATTTTTGGATCAAAGTGTAGCCCTCGACAATCAACACCCTTTTTACAAAGGCCAAAGAGTGAGAGCTTACCCTAGCTAGATCAACACTTAGAGAGAAGTGAAGGTTTTAGAGAGAGAAGCTCTCAAATGGCCTTTTTGAAAAGTAAGAGAGAGTGAGGATGTAAAAAGTGATTTAGAAATGCCCAACTGCCTTCTGATATACGACATTCTTGCTCGAGCAGAGAACAGGACGCTCGAGCGTCAAGTACAAAAACCTGGACACGCTCGAGCGCAAGAAGGCCCGTTCGAGCGCCAAGACACAAGAATAAAGTACATCCGCTCGAGCGTAAAAACCAGTCCGCTCGAGCGTAGATTTCTTCCTCCCAGAACTTGCACCAAAAATGTACTACCCGCTCGAGCGTCAACAAGCCCGCTTGAGCGTGACCCGCTCGAGCACAGGAAATCTGCTCGAGCGTAGAAATCACCCCTGCAGAAGTTTTGCAGAGCACGAAAATACTGGGAGTGTGCAATCTCCGCTCGAGCACTAGACGACCCGCTCGAGCGGAAAGACCAAGAACCTGGCAACATGATTTTAGACCAAGGCTCAACCCACCTGCTCGAAACATACCCAACACATCCTAAAATTCAAACGAATAGAATCAAAGGATGACAATAAGATAGATACAACTACCAACTCCACGGAACCAAAGTTCGGAATACAACATATACAGAAAGGGAAAACTTGGATCGCTATAACCTCCCCCCCTTAAAGAATTTTGCTGCCGACATTAAATACAAGTTTTTTCAAAAACAAGCTTTTCTCAATTCCCAACATTATTAAAATGCGAAATTTAACAACCCGACCCATTACCGGTCGTTCCATCTCTATTCAAGAGGCAATTCACCACATATCTCAATATGTATCAACAACATGCTTTTCCCGAAATTCAACAATTTCTACATACATGTTTCACAATTCTATATCATATTCAACATTCACAATACATCTCCATTTCTACAATACATTGAACATATACAATGCTATAACAAACTTACATTTTAAGGCAAGTTCTACGATACTTCCATAAACCAAAACATTCATAATATTTTACAACTTAAGACATATTTAATGCTCTTAAAGTTCATTAATATTACAAAATTACCATTGCATGGTTACACATCAACAAACAGGTCCGGATATTTCTCGCGAACCTCCAACTCACGTTTCCAAGTGGCTTCCTCCACTCCGTGATGTTTCCACAAAACCTTTACCAAGGGAATGGTCTTGCCTCACAAGACTTGATCCCACCTATCCAAGACCCGAACTGGCCTCTCCTCATACGAGGCATCCTCATCTACCTCCAAATTGGTCCAATCCAACACATGGGATGGATCCGGCTCATACTTCCGAAGCATACTCACATGAAACACGTCATGCACTCCGGGCAACTACGATGGCAAAGCCAAACGATAAGCAATCTCCCCAACCTTCTCAAGGATCTCAAAGGGACCGATAAACCGAGGGGATAACTTCTCACTCTTCTCAAACCTCATCAAACCTCGCCTAGGTGATATTTTCAAGAAAACATGATCACCTACCTCAAACGCCAAAGGCCTCCTCCTACGGTTGGCATAACTCTTTTGGCGACTCTGGGCTGTAACAAGCCTCCTACGGATAAGCTCAACTTTCTCCGTCATCTCCCTAACCAACTCCAGACCCAACAAAGGTGCGTCACCCACCTCGGCCCAACAAACTGGAGACCTACACGGTCGACCATGCAAGGCCTCAAACGGTGCCATACCGATACTAGACTGGAAGCTGTTGTTATAGGCAAACTCCACCAATGGCAAGTGCCTCTCCCACGTCCCACTAAAGTCAAGGACACAACCCTGAAGCATGTCCTCAAGGATCTAAATAGTACACTCGGACTACCCGTCAGTCTGAGGATGATAAGGGTACTAAAGGTCAACTTAGTACCCAAGGCACTCTGTAAACTCTGCCACAACCTAGCAGTAAAACGAGGATCTCTATCTGAGACGATCATCACTGGGACCCTGTGCAACCTCACTATGTCCCGAATATATAAGTCAGCAAGATGATCTACCGTATCTCTCACGCGCATAGGGATAAAGTGTGCCGACTTAGTCAACCGGTCTACAACCACCCAAATAGCATCACTACCCCACTAAGTCCTCGGAAGACCTACAACGAAGTCCATAGTGACATGCTCCCACTTCCACTCGGCAATAGGCAAGGGTTGCAACAAACCCGCTGGCCTCTGATGCTCGGCCTTCACTTGCTGACAAGTAAGGCACTTAGACACGAAAACTGCCACATCCCTCTTCATTCCCCGCCACCAAAACTGGCGACCCAAATCCCGATACATCTTAGTGCCTCCCGGATGCACCGCAAGACGCGAATGGTGAAACTCTCGGAGTACTTCCTCTCGGCATGGCTCTGACACAAACAGACGGTCTCGATATCTCAGATTCAGGTCGGGATACACTGCCAAACCCTTCTCGACCTTCCTAGTGGAGATCTTCTCTCGGAGGGAATCCACCTCAAGGTCACCTCTCTGTGCCTCTAACACTCAAGTCACAAGTGTAGGCTGCACAACTATAGAAATCAAGGCCGCAGCCTCAACGGATTCGCCCAGAAGCAAATCAAACTCGCCCAATGCACCCAACATCTCCCATTCCCGGATGGCTATACAAGCTACATCACTAATGGATTTCCTACTAAGGGCATCGACCACAACATTGGCCTTTCCCGGGTGATAGTGCAACTCAAAATCATAGTCCTCAATAAACTCCATCCATCTCCTCTGCCTCAAGTTCAAGTCTCTCTGTGCAAACAGATACTTCAAACTCTTATGGTCCAAGAACACCTCGAACCTCTCACTATAAAGGTAGTGCCTCCAAATCTTCAAGGCAAAGATCACTGCTGCTAACTCTAGGTCGTGTGTAGGGTAATTCTTCTCGTGTACTTTCAACTAACGTGAGCCATAAGCTACCACTTTCCCCCCTTGCATCAACACACAACCCAGACCTTCTCATAAGGCATCACAATAAACCGCATAACCCAACCCTCTCTCCAGAATAATCAAAACCGGAGCGGTGGTCAATCTAACGTTCAACTCCTGGAACGACTTTTCACAAGTCTCACTCCACACAAACTTGACCCCTTTCCGCGTCAATCTAGTCAACGGCGAAGCAAGCCTGGAGAAATCTTTCACAAACCAGCGGTAATACCCAGCTAATCCCAAAAAACTGCGGATCTCAAAAACACTCTTAGGCTGTGCCCAATCTTGCACTGCCTCAACCTTGGATGTATCAACAGACACTCCTTCCCCGGATACCACATGGCCTAAGAACTTGACTTCTCCTAGCCAGAACTCACATTTCCCAAACTTGGCACACAACCTATGGACTCTAAGCAATTCAAGCACCACTCTCAAGTGTTCCTCGTGCTCCTCCTCAAAAGGTGAATAGATAAGAATGTCGTCCACGAAAACGACCACAAAGCGATCTAAGAATTCCCGGAAGATCTGGTTCATCAAGTCCATAAAGACTGCCGGTGCATTGGTAAGCCCGAATGGCATCACCAGAAACTCATAATGGCCATACCGCGTACGGAATGCCGTCTTCGGAATATCCTCCTCCCTGACCCTCAACTTGTGGTAACCCGATCTCAAGTCTATCTTAGAGAAACAACGGGAACCCTTCAATTGGTCAAACAAATCATCTATACGGGGCATAGGGTATTTATTCTTAAACTGTAGCCTGATTCAACTTCCGATAGTCGATACACAATCTCAAGGCACCATCTTTCTTTTTAGCAAAGAGGGCCGGTGCTCCCCACGGCGAAACACTAGGGCGAACAAAACCCTTATGTAACAATTCCTGGAGTTGAATCTTCAACTCATTCAACTCGGCTGGGGCAAAACGATAAGGTGCCATAGAAATCGGCGCCGTGCCGGGCACTAAATCAATAGAGAACTCTATCTCTCGGTGAGGTGGAAAACTAACGAGATCCTCAGAAAAAACATCTGAATACTCACAAACCACCCTCGGCAATACAATCTGGGTCTCATCACACTCACCACTCAAAAAGCTAGCAAGTAGACCACTAAGCTCACTTCGCCCTCGCGGATCATACATCGGTGGCAACACACTACTAACCCGATCCCCCAAGAAATGGAAACACTCCCCGCTCAAGGTACAAACTGTGACCCTCTGGTGGTAGTAATCAATAATAGCCCGGTATGACGATAGTCAGTCCATACCCAAAATAACATCAAAACCTTTCATGGGCATAACAACAAAAGGAAAAGGAAGCCTACGGTCGGCGACCTCTATATCACAACCTCTACATCCGTGTTTCAAAATCAATTCACCCCCAACAGGTGATACAACACATATAGGAGATGCTAATAGTGCCAACTCCAACTCCAATACAGATGCGAATGCAGCAGATACAAAAGAATGAGATACACCCGTATCAATCAACACACTAGCAACTGAGTTGCAAAACAGAAAGGTACCTCTCACAACTGATGGAGCCGGTACTAGGTCCTGCGCGGTAACAGCATACACGCGCCCTGTAGGCCCTTGATCCACCTGCTCACCTCTAAGAGCAAAAGGCTGCTGCACAGGCTGGGATGATGAAGCTCCCAGATTGGCCATTGAGGCTTGCACAGACTGAGCTGGCTGATAACTCTGCATCTGCCTAGAACCAGACACTTCCGAAGTGGCACTCAACTGTGGGCAAAACCTCTTCAGGTGCCCAGGCTGACCACACTGATAGCAAGACAAAGGCTGGCCCCTACCCTGACTCTGGCCCTGAGGTCGAGCCGAAAAAGAAGCTGCTCGCTGACCCCCTCCCTTCTGCAGTCAAACCAAAGACTTGTGACCCAGCTGGCCACATGTGAAACAAGTCAAGCCTCCCTGATTACCTCTCTTAGAGCCTGCACTCGGCACTGGAAAGGTCGATCTAGCCAAACCACCCTAAGACTGCTGAGGGTTAGAACCTCTCTGTCTCTTGCCATCACTCTGACCATCTTGGCTCCTCTTGGAGCCTCTCTGCCCTTCCTCCTCCTCCTGCATCACAATCTTCATATGAGCTACAGCATCCACCAAACGTCTATACTCTCGAATGAAGGACCATCTAACGCTCAACTTGAGTCCACACCTCAACTTCCGCTCAAACTCTAAGCAACGGTGTTCCTCAGACGCCATAAGTTTAGGTGCGAACCTGGACAAGCTAGTAAAAGTAGCCTCAAACTCGGCCACTGACAAACCCTGCTGTTTAAGCTGGCAACACTGCTTCCTCAGCTTCTCCCTGGCAGCCGAAGATAAGAATTTCTCCTGGAAAGCACCTACAAAAGCTTCCTACGCACCACCAACACTGCCCTTCTCGTATTTCCACCACTGACCCACATCTCCATTCAGTTGGAAGGATGCCAAGGTCACCTTTAAAGCCCCGTCCTCGATGCCAAGCATCTCGAACGTCTTCTCCATCTGTTCCAACCACTCGTCAGCCTTAAGTGGCTCCCTCGGATCCTCGACAAACTCATCCGGATTGGACCGGAAGAATTCCCTCTTTAGGAAAGAAGGCACTGCCTCAGTAACGTGGGCCTGATCCTGATTCCCAGCTTTGAGGATACCCAAAGCTCCTGCTATTTCTCGGGCCAAGGCACTCATAGCCTGCTGACTCGCTGGCTCGGCCACATTGGCCTGACCAACTCCCTCTTGCTGTGCCGAAATATCATCCAGTAAAGGCATCTCCTGCCTACCACGCCTACCACACCCTCGTCCTGACATCCTAATAAGGGTAACCAACACTATTAGCGCATTCACAAATATGCCGAAGCTATAACACTCACGTCCTAGTACATGGACAACTGTAATTCATTCCACGTAAGCACATAAACACATAAGCACTTACGAATTTCATTTTTGGATAATGACAGTCCCGAGGCGTTACTAGAGTTCCAGTTAGAAACAGCATTGATCAAGTGCTTTTCCAACAAGACTCCCAGAAGCCCAAGGATCCAATCAACATTCTAGAAACTACATTCCATACCCATATAGTCACATAAGCATGTTATCAATTAAACACATAGCATATGACACTACATCTAAGTCTCTATCAAGCGAGACAAACCCATCATGATACTAATCACTTCCCACGTACTGAAAGTATTTAACCCCGGTACGCTCTGATACCAAGTTGTAACGCCCTCAAAATAATACATAAAAGCCATCATTTTAGACATGCAATAATATAAGAGAAATCAACATCTTTCTATTCATCAGAGTAGTTCTTACAACGGTATTACATGTTAACAACAAAAGCAAATGTCCTACGGGCTTACAGCTTTCCAAATCAACACTTGGTTACACAAAAGAAGAGTACTAACTCTATACAAAATAAGCCCTTGGCTTGATATATATGTAGTACAAACAAAATAACCAAAAAGAGTCTTCAACTCCCATAACCATGCAAGCTATGTCCTTGGAGGTGGCATGCTACCTGTACCTGAAAATAATGTCCCATAAAGGGTGAGCCAACGCCCAGTAGAGATATGCTAAACACAGTATGAGCAATAACTAAGACATTAGCAATTGATAAATGTTTAATTTCCATAAATCAATTCATAACCCGTTTCCATTATATGACCACTATGTCCATGTTTCATTTCATTTTCCATTTCTTATCAAGATCACAATTTACAACAACGGCTCAGAACCTAGCCAACAATTTACATGAGATAGTGACTCATATTAAACATTTACCACTTCATAATAGATAAGCATACAAGCTATATCAACACTTCGATAGATGAGCATATAAACTATATCAACATCTCAACAGATAAGCATACAAGCTATATCCACACTTCAACAGATAAGCATATGAGCTATATCAATACTTCCATAGATAAGCATATGAGCTATATCAACACATTAACTGACAAGCGTATGAGCTGTATCAGCGGAGTCCATCCCCTATCTCCTCCCAAACGACATCCGGTTTAGAGGTCCATCCCCTATCTTCCTCTAAACCGTAGAGTACATCTCTTATCTCCTCTCACACACAACGTATATATACATAGGTCATATACATAATCAATCAATACATACAGTTAATGTATTCTTTCAACTGTCATACTCAATGACACATCCAATTGATTAGTTTTAGTTTGCCTAATCATCATGCATTATCTACAACAATCAAAACTACCCTCCACCGGTAGCCCAAAGCAATTATTTCTAAACAGATAATAAAAGCTCCAACAGATAAAATATCAATGTTTTCAAAAGTGAGCGATTAATAAATCCAACTCCACCATTTTACAATATAATGAACCAATTTCATTATTTCCAACTCAATTTCAAATAATGACAATTTTCCCAAATTAATTATACTAATTAATTTATACAATAAATTAGGATTTTCTACCCCGTTTGCCAATATTGACCCAATGGTCTATATTTCAACAACCAACAACAATATCATTATTTTGAAACCCAAAATACACATTTTAGAATCAAAATAACAAAACCCTCTTTCAACATTTTGAAACCCTAACTTCCCAAAATCAACCATTTAACAAAATGCCCAAAAATCCAGGTCAAAACCCATAGTAGTAAGTAGGAATCCCTACCTCAAGAGATGAAACCCAACGAAGGAGATGTTGAAAATGAAGATGCTCTAAATCCCAAAATTTTTGGATCAAAGTGTAGCCCTCGACGATCAACACTCTTTTTACAAAGGCCAAAGGGTGAGAGCTTACCCTAGCTAGATCAACACTTAGAGAGAAGTTAAGGTTTTAGAGAGAGAAGCTCTCAAATGGCATTTTTGAAAAGTAAGAGAGAGAGTGAGGATGTAAAAAGTGATTTAGAAATGCCCAACTGCCTTCTGATATACGACATTCCCGCTCGAGCGGAGAACAGGGCACTCGAGCGTCAAGTACAAAAACCTGGACACGCTTGAGCGCAAGAAGGCTCGCTTGAGCGCCAAGACACAAGAATAAAGTACATCCGCTCGAGCATAAAAACCAGTCCGCTCGAGCATAAATTTCCCCCTCCCAGAACTTACACCAAAAATGTACTACCCGCTAAAGCGTCAACAAGCCCACTCGAGCGTAGGAAATTCGCTCGAGCGTAGAAATCACCCCTGCAGAAGTTTTACAGAGCACGAAAATACTAGGAGTGTGCAATCTCCGCTCGAGCGCTAGAGGACCCGCTCGAGCGGAAAGACCAAAAACCTGGCAACTTGATTTTAGACCAAGGCTCAACCCACCTACTCGAAACATACCCAACACATCCTAAAATTCAAACGAATGGAATCAAATGATGACAATAAGATAGATACAACTACCAATTCCACGGAACCAAAGTCTGGAATACAACAGATACAGAAAGGGAAAATCGGGATCACTATATTCTTACAAAGAGATTAGGGTAGAAACTCTCAAGAACTAGATCAATCCCTAGAGAGAAGGTAAGTGTAGAGAGAGAGGGAGTCGGTTCTAGGGTTTGAGAGCAAAAGAAGACAAAAAAATGAAGTGTTTCCTCGTTGCTGCCTGCTGATATAACACAGGCTCGCTCGAGCGAAGGATTGGTCGCTCGAGCGACCAGACACAAAGAACCCTCGCTTGAGCATAGAAAGTCTCGCTCGAGCCAACAATTTGATGCTTCAGGTCTGTAACCTAGAAGCATGCTCGAGCGACAGAATGCTCGCTCGAGCAAAGAAACCCAAAACATAGACCTCGCTCGCTCGAGCGAAGGAAAGCTCGCTCAAGTGAAGAACTTCACCCTTCAGGTCCAGTACTGGACGCAGACGCAAGCTTGAGCGAAGGAATTCTCGTTCGAGCCATCAGATACAATACTCAACACTCGCTCAAGTGAAGGAACCTTGGCTCGAGTGAAGGATCTAAAACACAGAGCTCGCTCGAGCGACAAATGTCTCGCTCGTGCGAAGATACAAAATTCTGGGTAACAACACTTGGTTCAAACTCACTACCAACCTGTAACAAACCTGCTTAAAACATCCTATAACTCAAATACAAAGTATTGAAGGACGGAAACAAGATACATACAACATCAACTCCATGGAACCTAAGTTCGGAATACAACAACCAAAAGGGGAAAGACCAGGATCGCTATAGCAAAAGACATAGCTAAAGTTTGATTGTAAGAAAAGAAAACAGGGCTTAGCATTATGTTCATTAGCCAAGATCTCTGAAGCTGTTTGCCAAGAAAGATAGCCTTAACATTTTGCTAATTTATCTATTTTATAGCTTTAATTGTGATTGGTTCTTACAATTTGTATTTGAAGCATTACTTTCAATTTGCTTAATAGGCTCACATTAGAGAGCTTGAGAAAAAAGTGAAACTTCTTTAGAATCTTTTGCATCCAAACATTGTGGTTGGTGTTTGATTACATTTATGTGTTCTCATTACCTAGAAATTTGGTAGGCTCACATTAATTTTTTATTTTTATTTTTTATCAATTTAATTCTACATTGACTTATTTAACACTTTGTTTTTTTATTGACAAATAGTAACATTTTATCAACAATCCCATGATTCTTTGATTTTGAATAGAGCTAGTTGTCTCTATGTGTGTGTGTGTGTGTGTGTGTTTTTTTTTTGACTTAAATGTACTATGTAATTTCTTTTTGTATGTTATTTGAGAGAGAATTTGTACAGCCATGACCATATCCATTTGTCAATGTGTCAAAGAAAGGTAGAGATTGGTTTTTTGGGTCCAACATTATCATCCAAATTTAAAACAATATGTATAATTTAGGTCTATATTTTGTATATTTTTTAGTACAAGGATAATTCTTTTACTTTCTACAATTTTTTTTTTCCGTCTCATATGCAAAACTAGCAACCACCTCAAACTGAAATCCTATTGTTGAAGCATATCATGCAGTCCAATCTTCTTGATTCATGAACAATCCAATAATCACCTCCTATGGTGAGTTGGCTTTAAAATGAAGTGCTAACCACCCTCTTCCCAACTTTGCCGATCTACTCTAGCCTTGCTCGATCTCCCCCCCCTAAAGCTCTAACTCCCTCTTCCCAGTCCCTGACCCCCCATTCTCTCTCTAGGCACAATTTTTGTTCTTTGTAGTATCATTGTTTGTATATTTTTGAATATTTTTTACATGGTTTATGAAATCTGTTTGTATTTTTTTGTAACCAGTCCTATTACTGATATAATTTTTTTTTATCTATTTTCTTATTTAATTTGTATTACAGGAGAATTTGTAATGTCCCTTGGTTCTTCAGTCGTAGAATAGTGAAGCTATGTCAAAGGTATGAAAATTGGGTATGGATTTTTTCTAAATCAATTTCTGAAATTTGATTTCTTCTTTCTTAAAGATTAACAATTTTTGGTGTTTCTAATATAATCACTATCTGTAAGAATATTTTTTATGTGATTCATGATTTTTTGGATTTTTTCTAAATCTATTTCTGAAATTTGATTTCTTCTTGCCAAAGGTCAACAATTTTCAAGGTTTCCAATATAATCACTATTTGTAAGAATATTTATGTGATTCATTACTTTTTTTCCTGTGTATTTTTTTAATCATTTGAATACTCATGAAATTTGTTTGTATATTTGAGGTTCATGTAATTTTAAAAGCATTATGACAAGAAGAGGACTCATATGGCTGAAGTGAATCACAATCATTTTAGTAACTTTTATACTGTTGTTTATTTCCTAACTACACTTTTTGTTATTTCGATCAATAATTCCCAAGCCTACTTCACAATATTTCCTGCACATTTAAATGACAACTTCTTAGTAATTAACAATACATTTTATTTCTTCGCATTTTCACAATCAAAATCTGTTGTACATGGTTTTCTAGAATGGAATCCCCTCTAGATGATCTTTTGCGTTATTCTGCAGGAAATAATTGAAGTAATTATGATTATGCTTTTACGAGATCATCCAAATAATTGAAGGTATTCATTGACATCTACTTTTCATATAATGCTTAATCAATCATTAATTTTGTTGGTTGTTGATTTTGATGTTTTTGATTTTTTATTAGTTGATGTGCTTTTAAATTTCTTCAGCACATTAGCTGGTTTACTTTGTTTTTATTGAATTTCTATCTTTATGGATTTGGTAAGTTGTTGGTGAGGTAGAGAAGGTGTGCGGTAAGGAAGGGAAAGACAAAGAAGGTGGTGGCAATGCGATGAGGGAATAAATTTGAAAAAAAAACAAAATATTTAGTTTTAGAGAAAATTCTATGTAACAAGGAAGGGTAGTATTTGATATGATGGCTAGGATTGCTTCTCTCTTTCATACACAGTCCATTTTCAAGACTGATTTTAAAAATTTATTTGTCCTATGTGGCAATTTGGATGGTCTAGATTAATTTAATCCAATGGTCCATTTTTTAATACTTCACCCATCTTAGATTCTAGATATCTCTCAACCCCTCATCAGCTTTGCCCCTTCCTCCTAGCCACCGCCTCATCAAAGTCTAATTTTTGTTGTCTAGGTTTTCTAAATTTTGCTTTCACTATTTTTGTGCCTCTTTCATTACATAATGAGCTTTTCCTTTTTTGGTTTTTTCGTTTTCGCATTTTGCCAACTAATGGATCTCTAAAAACATTTCTATCATGAACTTAAGTTGTGGTGAGATCCTTAGGTGCCTTTGTTTTTTAATTTGATTTTGATTTGGTGTTTGTTTACAATTCTATTTTGGGTTTGTTTTTATACATCTGTATTCCTAGCATTGTTGTTTAGATCATATGAGAGCTCCTTTATTCAGATTTGTATTTGTCTTCTTGCTTTTCTTTTCATTTTTTCTTTATTTTATTTATATTTTTAACCTTTGTTTTGGACTTTGTTGTTAACCATTTAGAGTCAACTTTTTTTTTGGTGAATATTTAGAGTGAACTTTGTTGCATTAATATCCTTAATTTGATTTTCTTGGGAAAATTGAATCTTTGAGGATTAAGGATTAAAAATGGAGTGTGAGGCTAACAGTGAGTTTAAGGACATATTAGATGTTGATCATTTATGCTTCATTTTGGTTAGGGAGTGTCTTTAGGCATTGGTCATTCGCTAGATTATTTTGATATGTTCTTATTTTTGGTAATGTCTTCTTCTCACAAAAATGCTTATTTTTCTTTCTTTCTTATTTTTTTTTCTTTTTTGGTGAGATGCTTAGTTTTTTATTTTGTCACAAAAGTATTTTTATGTTATTTATTTTAAAAGAGGTTCGACAACCTTCAAACTATTGACATTGCAGTTTTTTTTAGTCCCAAGATAATTCTTGAATAAAATTCTTATCAACTGGCATGGTTCATGAAGCATTTTTATTTATTATTTATTGATTTAACAATTAAAATATTAGTATGATTCAAGGCTATAAAACACTTGATGCTTCATAATATTAGTATTGTTGTTAAACTTTTATTTGATGGTTACCTGTAGGTTGTGTTTTGTCAAGTTTATATGTGGCTTATAATTTCTTTGGCTTATTAAGAAAAAAATGTATAGAAAGTAGAGAGGTAATGTGAACTAAATAAGTTAATAAGTTAATAATATGGCTCATAAGCCACTTCCCAAAATAGCCCTTGGGTTACGAGTTTGGTTGATCCAGATGTTTTGGCTTTTGTAGATTTTGTGAATGATTTGACTTCTTAGCTTTGTTATCCCTTTGGGGGCTGAATTTTTGTATTCTTTGTATCATCTTGATACTTTTTAATAAAGTCTGCTTATTTATGAAGAAGAAAATTATGCTAAAAGCTCCTTATGTTCAAATTTTGAATGCAACATTGTGGTCTTTTCTTAATTCCGACACTGATACATACTTTAGAATGCAATAATAGGTGTAATATCAGTTTTTCCATGGACTACTAGATTTGTCATGTCCATCAAAAATAAAGAAGTTAAAGTGTTGACATCGTAGTTTTTTTTTCGTCCTAAGATGGTTCTTGAATAAAATTCTTATCAACTGGTATGGTTCTTCAAGCATCTTTATTTATTTAACAATTGAAATATTAGTATGTTTCAAGACTACAAAGCACTTGATGCTTCAAAATATTAGGATTGTTGTTAAACTTTTATTTGATGTTACCAGTAGGTTGTGTTGTGTCAAGTTTCTATTGTTATGCTTCTAATTATGTCAAAAGCTCCTCATGTTTGAATAATTGAATGCAACATTATGGTCTTTTCTTATTTCCGACATTGATACATACTTGGGAATGTAGTAATAGGTGTAATATCAGTTTTGCCATGGAGTACTAGATTTGTGGAGTTCATCAAAAACAAAGAATTTAAATTTAGTGAGATGTCAAATTTGTTCCTGCATGCAGGATTCTTTTTTTTTTTTTTTTTGGTTTGCATATTCGGGCTTTTTCTTCCAATGAACAGCTGGATAAGTGAATATTGACCCAAGGGCACAATAAGATGGTGGATTTGATGGCCATGGATCTCATGGATTTTTTTATTAGTTTAAATATGTTCGTAATTTCTAAGCTTATTTCTTTTAATGGGATTAAGTGAGAAACATGTGATAATGTACTATTAATGGTTGTGTTGGATCTTATATTTTAAAGATTCAAGCAGTCTCATCACTATCTAATGAAATCATGCATGATGTAGGGAATAATTTTTTTCAATTAACTTTTTCTTCAATGCCTATTTATTTAACGTGCTTAATTATGTGATTTCTTATGTGGTTTTATGTGAACAAACTATAAAGGTTCTTTAGATCAGTGAACGAATTGAACCAATCTTTTATAATACTAATTCATAGATTGTAGTGATGGATGCATTTGGTAATTCTTGAAGGCATTTGGAAGCATTGTCATTTTTTTTAACACTATGTAAAAGGAAGTGTAGGACTTCATATTGCTTTTCTTATTTAGTTCTATGATACTCCATTACAACTCAAGGCAAATTTTTTTGAAGGGAATAAACTGATTATCTAGAGTACACCTTCATACTTATGAAGGTGAGGAACTTAGACTAGGTGTCCTATCTTTTTAGCTTTAATAAAATAGTTTGTTTTGCCTCTTAGCTTTTGTCGGTAGTAGTCAATTTGGATTGTTTGGATTTTCTCAAGTGTTACATTTTTTTAATGGTAATTTTTTTTAAATGATTTTTTTTCAAACTTCTACGATGAATCACGTATTTTGATCATGAAAAAATTGTTCAATTGTGAATGTGATAATTGCTGGTATTTAGTTTGATAATTGCAGGTAACTTGGGGAAGACACTGGTCCTTTTATCAAGAAGAGTTATATTATAATTTTTTTTTTATGTTTAATTTCTCTTAATTCATAATTATTGGTTTTTATGTTTCTCATAAATATTTTGAATGAGTTTTCCTATTATGATTTCTTTTAGCTGATTTTTTTAAAGTCGAATTCAAGTGTTGGAGTGATTTTGTTACAGGTGACTGATTACCATTAGAAACGTTGTGGTTGTGTTGCTTTTTTCTATGTGTTAATGGTTGGTCTTTCATTCCTTATTGGATGTTTTGTTTTTTTGTTTTTAATCAGCTATAATGATTATTCTTTTGTCCTGAAATGTTCATTCACCATTCCTTTTATGCGTGAAATGTCATTTTGAATTGATTTGTTATAACTGAGTTCTATGGCACAGTGAAATTGTTGTCATTCTGAATTGATTTATTTTAATTGAGTTTTATAGAGTGTGAGGTACCAAAAAAATTGTTGAGAGTGACTTTAGGCACGAGTTTTACATTTATGTTTTTTTTACTTGACCTTTTACTATTTTGATTTGAATATTATTGAACATTATAAATGTTATATGTTTATTCCTTAATTTGCATTAAGGTTAGGGGGAGTTGTTATTTTTAATTGAGTTCGATAGAGTGTATCGTACTGTAGACCGCCCGAAGAACTCTCGGCTCCGCGTGTGAGGGTGCGAATTCGTTTGTTCTTAGCTACTACAGTTTGGACTCGTGTCACAGTTCTAAATCTAATCTCACAAAGTGTAATGTGAGACCGATAAATCACCAAAGAGTCCAAATCCGACAAATCGTTTTGGAAAATTGATTTTTATAAAGAAGTGCCAAACATGGACTACTTTGCCAGATACAGAGTCGCCATCTAAATGTTTTATTTTGGGGGAATTTAGGAAACCCTGACTCATGCCTAAGGCCATGTGTCCGTCATCACCAAAGTTGCCTCGGCTCAGGAACTTGGGTACGAAAGGGGAAGGTCATGCAATGAGCACCCCCACTCGCCTGATCAAAGATCGGCCTTTACTTACATGATATGTTATTTTTGAAAACACATGTGTTCGTATTCCAGTTATTAACCTAGAATTATTATGTGATGCGCACAGCATACAAGTATAGACTAGATCGCCTAAGTTGGAACAAAACATTTCATGTTCGTTTGTGAAAATGATTTGAAGTTTGCTACTCACAAGTAGGCTAAGTCGCGGATTTTGCCACCCTCAAGTGGGCTTAGAAAACAATGATTTTGCCACTCTCAAGTGGGCTTAAAACACACAGTTTGATGAATTATCCCAATTCAAGTAATCCAACCTTCACCCACAGGCATTCAAGCAGTTAATCACTTAAGCAGTTAGCCTCATGGCAAGCATGCTAACATGGCAACATACACATCTCATGCAATATGCTAAAGTGTAAACACTCACAGTGTACTCTGAGCCAAAACAGAGAACTAGTTAGAAATCATGCGTGATCCTAGTTCATGTTAAGATGGCTAATGCAACACATGCATAAATGCAACTAAGATAGGCTCGGCTATCCTAAGATGTCATGTGAAATGCAACTTGATCATATGCTGTTGAACATGTATTCAAGTAAATGTATTGAAATACAATGTAGTTAATATGATGCGCCGAGCCCGATGCATGCAGTACAGATGAATGATGCACGCATGCTAGCATAAGGATGCTAATCGAAACATGCCCTAAAACTAACCATCGAAAGCAGGTAAATAAAAGGGAGAAAGAAATGGGGGTTGGAAGACATGCATTACACACACGCACGCTTATTACAAGAGTTGGCCCTCTCGACGGAGGGTTCGAATAATAAGCTAACTAGCTAATCTAAGCTAATTAAACTAATTATTACATCACAAACTAATTAACTAACAAGCTAACAAATTAAGTACAAAACGAAGCTGATTAACTAACAAGTTAACTAACTAGTTATTACAACACAAATTGGATAGCTAAGCACATTAGCTACTTAAGTAAAGAAGCGAAGTAAAGCAATAAAACAGGAGCCTTAAGGCGAGAAGTATATGCATGCCCGGTTGCCTCGTTCGGAAATCCAACGCGATGCCCCGATTTGCCTCTGTTTGCAACTGTTCTTAGAACCTTGCACCAAGCTCCAAAAAGCTTCCAACTCACTTTGGGAACCTGTAGGAGCATGGCCGACCACTTTTTGGGGGTGCCAACCACCTGCTGACCAGTTACCATTGCTGCAAACCAGAAAAAGTGGTCGGCCAGCTAGTTTTTCTGGTCTGTCGACCACTTGTTGCTACACTTCTCCGAAATTTTGTCGCAGAGAGTAAGAAAAGGCATGGCAATGTATTTGCAAGGTATGTGTGCACAACCACCCTCCCTATCATTTCATAAGCTCAAGGGACTGCGGTTCTCGACCCTCGGGCCACCAATCACGCATCTCGATGCATGATGGCCAAAGAGGCAAGATTGCACATTTCAATGTAAATGAATGCACAAATAACACATAAATGCCTTAAACTCTATCATGTGTGATCAAAAGTGTCGGCAACCGAGAAATGAGGCACATTTCATCACTTCAAGTATGAAACGTCCCTCGTTTCTCGTGTTTAGACTAACACTCAATCCAAACACAATGCAAGCAACAACATGGCATACTCAATGCAATGTAACATAGCATACACAATGCAAACAACAACCTAGCATACACAATGCAATGTAACATGAGCGTGCTATCAATGCTAATGCCATGCATGCACAATGCAAGGCAACATAAGCAACCCATCGATACTAATGGTATGCATACACAATGCAATGCAACATAAGCAACCTATCAATGCTAATGTCATGCACACTCAATGCAAAGCAACATAAGCATGCAAATAACATGAAAACAAACATGCTCAATGGACTTAAACCAAAAATGGACAGACCTCAATCATGCCCAAATCAGCGACCATAATGCTAAGAAATGAAGGCACAAAAGCATATACAAGCATGCATATGCATTGGCCTATCAACTAGGCCTAAGAGCACAACCCTCAAGAGTGCTCAAGGAGTGATAAATATGGAAGTGTAACAACACTAAGTGCACTGAAATTATGCAAGAAATGATGCCAGATCATTCAAACAACATAAGTATAGCATACTAGAGTCCTTAAGGCATAAGGCTAGCAAAGAGGACTACAAAGGGGGCATGTAATACATGGCACAAATGCATGAACCAATCATGGACATAGCTCAAATAGGTCTAAACAAGGACCAAAACATGCTGAGATGGGGTTCAAATGTCCAAGCATGCATGCATACAAGCTAGGCCACAAATAAGGCAACAATGCACAACCCTTAGGGGCACTCAAAGGGTGAAATAAATGGGAACATGGCAATGCTATATGCTCTGAAATATCATGATAAATGATGCCAAATCATACACACGATGCAAATGAAGCATGCTATGGTGCTCAAAACTCAAAGCTTGCATAGGCACTTGCACTATAGCTATACAAAACATAAAGCATATGGTCGAGGAAACCCAAAATAGGCCTATAACATGTAAAAAATGAGTCTAAAATATGCATGGAAGGAAGCCAAAATAAGCTAGCATGGTAAGCATGAAATATGCAAGGCCAAAAGGGAGGATTACACTACACCTACCAAAACCAAGCATGAGATGGCTTCGCTAACAAAAATCAGAGTTATATCATGGCAAATAACCCCAAAAACACACTGAAATGATAGCTCGCAAGCTTAGGCATGAAGGCATACACAATGGCTCATATTTAAGGCACAAAGCATGAACCTTCCAAAGTATGGAAAGAGTGACAAATGCAAGTGTATGACCACACTACATGTACTGAAATCACATTTCCAATTATGCCAAATCATGAAAATAGTCCAAGTAATGCATGCTAGTGGACTTGATACACAAAGCTAACAAGCTAGAATGCATTATAGCTATACAAAGCATGGCATGTATGACAAAAACAACACAAATTAGAGCTAGAGCACGCTAAAACATGAACAAAAGCTTTTTAGAGTTGAGCCAAAAGCATGCTAGAATGACAGTCTAAAGCATGATACACATTAAGCTAGCTTGTGGGATTGCATTACAAGTGCATGGAGCATACAAGAGGCCATCAAACCAAGTCAAAATAGATCTAAGGCATGTTAAAACAACACCAAAAACCTACTGAGATGGACTCAAAACATGCTAGAAAGACATGCTACTTCATAAGGCACACAAAGCTAGTGTGTAAGATTTACACTACAAGTGTACTAAGCATGCATGAGGTGACAAAACCAAGTCAAAATAGTGGTATTCCATGTCAAAATAACCCCAAATATATGCTAAGATGGAGTCAACATAAGCTTAACAAACATGCTCAAACATGAGGCAAATGAAGCAAGCATTCAAGAACACAAGGAAAGGGGATGACCCTCTCGTATTTGGGACCTTAAAACACCATTTCCACTACTAAAATTTCTCTGAGTTTCCGTGCTGGAAAGGCCAAAACAAGGTGATCCCAATAGCTCAAAAGGATGGTACAAAACAAAGCCAAACAAGGCCTAAGAGGGGGTAGACTACCCCCAACACAAAAGAGACCTTAAACAAACATGTTAAGCATGCAAAATCAGAACTTTTTGTAGTTTAAATTCAAGCCAAAACAAGCATGAAAATAGGGCCAAAAGCTTAAGCAAAAATAAGGGTTTAAGAGGCTAGTTTCTCACCCTTGTAGAACAACTCTAGAGCAACAACTCCAGCAGCTTTTTCTAACCAAAACCAGTCCAAAAACTTCAAAAACAACTTCAAGAGACCTCAGCTCCAAGAGTATGGTGTTTCACTATGTGTCTGTGTGCTAAAGTGTGATAAAAGGGCACTTTTGAAGCACAAATGTGAAGCAAAGAGCAAGATAGAGACAAATATGTATCTATATCTCTCCAGCCCAAAATTTTGAACCTGGAGAAGGAGGGGGGAGGTTCTCTTATATAGAGAACCAAAGGTTAAGCTTGTTGGACAAGCTTAGGCCTAAAGCCATCCCTCTATACACGTGTATGGAGGATCACTTCTGTGCCCTCCAGCTGTTATAGTTGGCTAAAAAATATCTCCAAGAATGAGCTAGAAAGTTGCCGGCCACTTGAAGTGGTCGGCCAGCTACTTACACTGGTCAGCCAACTAGTGGAAGTGGTCGGCCAGGGTAAAAAGTGGTCGGCCACAGGGGAGAGGTGGTCTGCAGCATGGAAGCAAGGCAGTGGTGTGGTGGCCGACTAGAAAAGGTGGCTCAAAGACCAAGAAAACTAGTTGTCCGACCAGAAAATTGGCTGGCAAGAAGGAAATTGGTCTTCAAGGGGAAGAACTGGTCTCCCACCCCTGTACCACCTTCCAAACAAGGAAAACAAGGTTTGTACCAAAACAAACCAAAAAGGATGCAAAACGAAAGTCCGAGAGGCAAGGCGCGCAGCCGAGAGACTCGAAAACTAGTCTACGAGCACCAAAAGTGGTCTCCCAGATCACAGTGGCCCTCCAAGCCAAGGCAACAAGGCATGGTTCGAAAACCAAGCCAAACGAAGAACGTTAAGCAGTCCCGAGACAAGGCGCATGGTCGAAGGCTCCGAAAATCGAAAACTAGTCTCCAAGCAGGAAAAGTGGTCTACAACCACAAAAAGATGGTCTACAAGACCTCTCCCTCCCTCCAGGGAAGAGAAAACAAGGTTCGGTCCACAAACCAAGCCAAAGCACAAAGAGTTCAGAGGCCCGGAGGCAAGGCTCTCAGCCAAAAACTCCAGAAACTCGAAACGAGCTCAAACATGCACGATCACCGAGCGCTCAATCGATGACGTCTGAGTCTTAAAGTCTGTCAAAAATGGGATGTCTACACGTATATGTAAAATTGTTAAAAATCTTTTAAGAAGAATAAAAAAATGCTATGGACTCCACAAATTTTAACATGATACGTATAAATTATAACTGTATTTTGATCTCAATATTTTTTACACTGTGCCTTTAGGAACGTATATACACTAGTATATATATACAGGCTAGTGACCCTTACAATCTCGCTCCTCTATTTTTCTTCCCTCTACTCTCTCTCTCAAGTTCGTCGCAGCCGGTTACCGCTCATCACTGTTGGCGATTTCGCACTCTGGCCTTCCCTCTTTCCCTATTTGTTTTCGCCGATCAACAGTAGCCCCGCCGTTGTGGTTTCGCATCCGGCATTGTTGAAGTCAACTTCACGGCAGGCGGAGACAAGAGGGAGGAGTGAAGAAAGAAGCGCTGTCGGGCTCCCCGCGGCTTCGCCACTACTGCCTCTTCCCCTCTCTCTCTCTATCTCTCTCTCTCTCTCTCTTCTATCACCACCGCAGTCAGAGCTCCGCCGCTCTCCGCTTTTGTTTACATTAAATCTAGATCCACATATCTCCTCTTCCAACGACGACCTCCTCCAAAATCTATTTGATAGATCTCATCTAATTGATCTAGATGCTTGGAAAATCTTTAAAGATGCAAAGATCTTAGATATATGATTGATTTTGATGACAATCTTGAAGCATTTGATCAGTTTCTAAAAATTTTCCAAGAATTTCAACAGATTTTCCAAGCATTTGTTAGCTTTTACATCTAGATCTTTACTTGTTCAAGCATTTGATAACAAATTGAGTACATCTTTGCAAAATCTTCACATCAAGATCTTTACATTTAGACCTTTACTTGTTCAATCTGTTTAAATTTGTATTGTGTTAGCTTTACATCTAGATCTCCAAAAAATCTAAATGTTTGGATATTGTTTTACGTCTAGTGCTATCTTTGTCTCCTGGAACTCCATGACCTGGAAAACTCAATGGCCCTAAAGAATATATAGATATACATATATGTTTGTGTGTGTATTGGTAGATAGATTCAGAAAGATATATATGTTTGTGTTTGGCTTTGTGTGATTTGTTGTTGTGTTGTTGCGTTGTTGTAGTAGATAATTCCAAGAGATATAAAACAAATTTGTGAAATTTTAAACAAATAGATGAGATTTTGTATTTTTTAAACAAATAGATGATAATTTTTTCCCCTAAATTTTGTATTTTTGATGGTTTTTAATTTGTAGCGGATATTTGGAGGACATTTATGCTGGTTTCTAGATGAGCTAAATTGTGATTCGTGTGGTAAATATTTGGAGGATATTTTGAGCTTGCTTTTCTATATGTTGATTTTGCATATGTAGAAACACTAATTGTTATGAATCGTGATTATGTTGTAACCCTGCAATGTCTTCTCTCTAATATTGCCATTGTAATTGTGACATTGATGTTTGTTTTGGTAATTTGATGGGTGCTAGAAAATGATTTGACATTGATGTTTGTTTTGGTAATTTGGTATTGGGCATCGTAATTGTGACATTGATGTTTGTTTTGGTAATTTGGTAGGTGCTAGAAAATGATTTGATATTGGGGCATCGTTGGAAATTTAATAGATATATTCCTTAATGTTTCACATTTTATGTACGAGACAGATCTGGAAAAAATAAAAATAAAAAAATAATTTGATGTTGATGATGAAGATTGCAACAGATAAACAAAAAAGCTGACACATATTTTCAATAGATATGAAAAAATTAAACAGATAGATAGAATTTAGAAAAAAAAAATTTGAATAGATAGGTAGAATTTAGGAGAAAAATTGAACAGATATATATAAATTTAAACAGATAGACAAAAAGTTTAAATAAATAGATATAAATTTGAATAGATCGCTGACAAAAAGTCAAACAAATAAAAAAAAAAAAAAAAAGTCAAGTGTTAAAATTAGAAATAAAATATCTTCTCGGACTTCTCACCAAATTATTTTACAAAATGTAAACTTATCATCAACAAAAAAATATTTACTGGACTTAATGCTTTATATCCTCTTTCAATTAGATTTATCATTAATTTTCTCTTATATTTAATACTTTTTCAATAATTAAAAAAAAATTATTATGAGTTGCATGTGCTTTAGCCCTCCAAAACTTGTACTCTGGAAGCATCTATAATAGCAATGTGTCGCTGTTGTTTCCATAAGGTATTGTAACCCGTGCCGTAGTGCTGGCTGTGTCTGTCTCATGTCATTTTTGATTTCATGTATAGAAAGAAAATAACAAATAATCCTTTCTTCTTCTTCTTCTTCTTTTTTTATAGTTATCTTATTATGGATGGTTTTGGAAAGATGATTAAAAGTTGATTTTTTGAATTTTTTAAATTTTTTTTTAAAAAAAATGTGTAAAAAATTTAAGAGATAATGTGACTTAAAATAAGTTAAAAACTAGAAAATAACTTTTAACCATCTTTCTAAAATAATCCTACGCCATCTTAAGTTCATTTCATCATTATTATTATTTTTTACACAAGATAATAATTAGTTAGATTACAATACAGACCGATGTCTCTTCATAAAATTTAATTTGAAATTATAAAATACAATTTTATATTAGTCTTATTTAATAAATATTGATGACTATGTAAATTTTATAAATAAAAAAAATGAATTTATACAAAATGAAAATTATGGTCTCTTTTGGGGACACCCCCAAATAAATTACTTATTGACTTATCATTATTATTATTAGTATTATATATCCTCTCTTTTTCTTTTTTTTTAACACATTTTTGTAATAAATCAAAAAATCAAAAAATAAATCATACCCAAAACAATCCCATGTCGTTTGAAAAGTTCAAGATACAATGTTCTCAAAAAAAAAAAAAAAAGATACAAAAATAGATTTGCCTGATAACATTATTTACAAAAAAAATATTTAATTTTAACTTAATTTAATTTTTCTAATTAAAAATTTTATTTATGTTTTATCTATTAGTTTGACTCCAAAATAGTAAATAAATATATTATATTATTTTAAATGGAAAACAAAAGTGACCCTAAAATCTTATTTTACATATTTTTGAATTCTACTTTATAGGATTGTATAAGAGATTAACATGTTATGATATGATTTGGTGAAAATAATATTAAAGTATGTAATTAATTCTTTATTAAATGAGTTATTTAACTTAGTTGAGAAGATATTTCTACCATCAAATCAATAATCGATCGAGATATTCAAGAGTGGAGAAGGGATGTTAGTTGTAGTTAACCTGTTTGTTGCCTCCCCTTGTATTTATGATGTTTTAGATGCCATCCTTGGTTGATATCCAACCAACCATTAGATGTTGTCAAATATCAAAAAATTTAGTCTGGTTTGGTTTGTTTTTGAGAAACAAATTTTAGAAAAAAAAATTTAAAATTTCGTTTGGTTTAGTGATTTTGAAATTTTTTTTTCCAAAATCACTTTTTATCTCCTACATATCAGTCAATTACTTTTTCTCTCTCCTCTCTTCTTCTTGATCACTTTTTCTCTCACAGACATCTACTAAACTACAACAAAATATCAAATCATCCCAAACTCCCATACTTCAAAACTATTTCCAAAATATACAACCAAACAAATCAAAAAAAAAAATTTAAACTCTTTCCCCAAATTTTTTTTTGAAAATTTATCTCCCAAAGCCAAACCAAACACACCCTTCAATTTTAGTAAGGAACATGATCTATTTCTACAAAAATCTCCTACAAAAGCAATCTCTTCATAGACTTTGATCGGTATGAGTTTACTAGTCAGAATCTATGAAAGGGGGTGCTTTAATAGGAGATTTTTGTGAAAATGTAGTACAATTGTTTTAGTAAATGTCTTTTCACTCTTATCCTATATTTTTTTAGTTGATCTATCTGTTCAGTTATGATAATTTTTCCTTTTTGATATGTTTTTCAATATAGGCCTACTTAATTCTTTTAGACTTTCTGTTAGCAGATATTTTAATATTATAATGTGTTATAGTTTTGATTTTCTTTTCTTTCCCTCCAAGTTTTCTTTTCTTTCTCTCTATGTTTGTTTGCCCACCAAGTCAAGTCCTCTTCTCCAAGTCTTCCAAGTTTCCAAGTCAAGTCTTATCCTCCAAGCAACTTCCAAGGAGCCTCCAAGCAACTTCCAAGAATCCTCCAAGAAACTTATCCACTAAGTTTCTTCTCCTCAAAGACACTTGCCTACCAAGTTTCATCTTCTATAAATTGATCTAACTTCTTATTTTGGAAGTGAGAAGAAGTTTTTGTTGCTTTATTATGTTTTGTGTGAGATTATCAGGCAAATAAAAAAGAGTGTATGTGATAAAGCTTTGGGTTCAACCAATTGTGTAGTATTGGTGAACCATACAACTTAGTCAGGCTGTTCTATCTTGGGGGGGACAACTCAAGGTTTTTTCTGCTGCACCAGTTTGAGACTTTACCTAACCGCAGAGGGCTTGAATCTCCTTAAAGAAAATGAATTTCCCGTGCCTCAGCCCTTTCAATAGTTATTGTAATCTTTTTTATTTGTATTTTCTAGTGTTTTATTTGTAATTATTACCAACAATTTTAAGGAGATTCAACTAGCAAAAATTCATGGAGCTAGCACTGGATAAGCCCAACGAGAATAACGACGATCTCAACAAGCCCTTCCGGTTTAAGGGAGCCCATTTCAAGATATAGAAAGGCAAGGTGCTTTTCTACCTCAGTCTCCTCAAGGTGGCCTATATCCTGACCGAGAAAAATCTAAACAAAGTCTCCACTGAAGAGATGACCGACGAGGAGTATGCCGCTCATCTTGAAAAAATCGATAAATACAACACAGATGAGTATAAATGTCGATATTATCTTTTGAATTGTTGTCACGCCCTCAAAATATAACATATAAACCCACATTCAAGATATCCATAAACTTAAAAGAAGAAAGCATAATTCTATTTATCAGAGTATTCTCATAAAAGATATTACATGTCGATAGCAAAAACAAATGCCCTATGGGCTTACAACTTTTCAAGCCAACACTTGGTCACAAAAGAGAGTACTAACTCAACTACACTTAAAGCCCTTCGCTTGAATTTACATGAAATATCCAAATAATAAAATAACCAAAAAGAAGTCTTCAACTCCAAAACCTTCCAAGCTATGTCCTTGGAGGTAGCATATCACCTAAACCTGAAAAGGATGTCCCATATAGGGTGAGCCACAGCCCAGTAGAAATATATTAAACCAACTATAAGAAATGACTAAAATAATAGCATTTGATGGATGGCTAACATTCATAAACCAGTTATATCCCAATACAGTTACATGACAATATGTCCATGTTACATTCCACTTTCCTTTACTTATCCAAATCATTTCATAAACATGGCTCAGAACTTGGCCAAACAATTAATAGGAATGCATTCCTTATTAAACATTTCCTTTATTCACAATTCAAATGAGTCTACAACCCATATTAAAAGCACTTCCAATATCACAACTTAATACACACATTTGATGTATTAACATTTCAAATGATACACATAATTGCGGTATCCATGGAGTCCATCCCCTATCTCCTCCCAAACAGGTTTGAGAGTCCATCCTTTATCTTCCCTCAAACCATGGAATACATCCCCTATCTCCTCCCAAACCATATGCATATACAATGTATTTAACACTTATACACAATAATCAATTAATACACGTAATTGCTGTATTAATTCAACCGTCATATTCTACGACATATTCAATGTGATTAGTTTCAGTTTTCCCTAATCAACATGCAGTGTCTACAACAATCAAGACTATCTTCCACCGATAACCCAAAGCAATTATTTCTAAACAGAAAATAAATGCATTAAATAAATATAATATCAACAATTTCATCGGTGAGTGATAAATTAATTCAACTACACCATTCAATCTCATAATTTCCTAATTTCATGAATTTAAACTTAATTTTACATTTTCCCAAAATTAATTATACAAATTAATTTATTACAACAATTAGGGCTTTTCCCCCATTTTCTCAAAAATCAACCCTAAGGTTCAAATTTCCTCTATTTGACACTATCAATGTCATTTGTCATGACTTACAAACACATGGAGTTTAATATATGAAAAACCCCCTTTCTATCAAATTACAATTCAAACCCTAACTTTTTCCAAAATTACCCAACATTACCAACTACTCAAAATGCATAAAACTTATGTCAATACTCATAAGAGGGAGTAGGTTATCCCTATCTCGAAGTGAAGAGACAAAATAAAGAAGATGGTGGAAACCCAACGTGCTCCAAATCCACTATTTTGCAGATTAAAAGGAAGCCCTTGCGACCCTCTACCTTTCTTGCAAAGAGACTAGGCTAAAAACTCACTCTATGCAGATCAATCCCTAGAGAGAAGGTATGTAGAGAGTGTCACGCCCCACTTTTTATTACTCGAAGTATTACCAATTTCATTTACTTAATTCCATTTCAGAGATAACATGCGGAAATAAACTCGTATATTCAACTCGTAGAGGTGAATAACATTGCTCTCATTCGTATGCAAATAAATACAACATGAGTATAATAAATAAGTTGCCCTTGGGCTTTCATCATTAACGAATCAAGAAGAAGGGTGCAACCCTTTTACACATATGGCATTCCACCAATACAAGAGAGGCCCCGTGGCCAACAAATAAGAAGATCCAAATCTTGCAGCTCATTCAGCTCAACACCTGAAAAAGATTCAACAACGTGGGATGAACATATAGTCCAGTAGGGATCTCAACATGGCCCTCAACAATAACAACATACAGATAGCTATGATCATGAATGCTCAAACTCATACTAGAATAGTAATGTGACAGTTTACACAATATATATATAAGTATGGACTTTTCTCAAAAACAACCATTTCAATCAACGCCATAAGCGATTCATCTTTCCTTTTTTTCTTTCATTAACCCCCGTTCCCAATGTTTCATAGTATTAACAATTACATAGGAAATAATTTCACTAAGCCCCTTACTTTCTTCCATTTCTCACACATACACAGATGTGCCTTTTCAAAACATGTTTTTCTTTAAAATATCCGTTCTCCTTCACACTTTCCAAAAGGTAAAATGACATTTTAGCTCGCTCCCAATACAGTCACCCCTATACATGCATACCTTTATAGAAATGGAAAATAACAACCCACCAACATGTATACAATCAACCAATGAGGTAACTCGGCCCTCGGAAACTATAACCAATCAAGTCCATGATATTCTCGGATACAGTGAAACAACAACAACAAACTTTGCTCTACCAGCTATGTGTATAGTAAGCCAAAGATACAACTTTCACAACAAATTGCTAGTTTACCAGGCGCTAGCTGGAAGGGTGTGGTGCCATGTATTATTAGTGATCAGTTCTCGGCTAAATTGGAAGGTAATGGTACCTTTTATTTTGGCGTGATGTATAACACCAACAACCAAAAGTACAACAGGGCACAACCAACATGTATAGCACATACACATAAACTATCAAGATACGAAAAATGTGTTAAAATATATGAACACATAACGATCTCCTCCCTAGCAAGTATACATATATAATGTATCTCAACACTTCATTAAATACAATGACAATTAACAATAGTATAATGCATACATGACAATTCAACACAACCGTGTCATCCTCCACCGATGACCAAGGACAAAACCTCTAAATGCATGTATTTAGTACATCTATTAAAAACCCAATTATCATGAGGTCACAAACCCAACGACAACCTTAACATGGTAGTTAAAGATACAACCCCCCACATGTGTGTTCAACACTCAAGAAACAACAATCCAATTTTTTATACTCATTTCAAAAGTACCTTTCCCGTTTCACAAACAAATTCCATTTTCTTTTGTTTTCTCAAAACCAAATCCATCCCTTTTGTTTTCCACCAAAACCGATTTCATTCCTTTTGTTTTCGCAAAACCAATTCCTTGGACAATAAAGCCATAACTCATTTTGACAAAAGAGATTTACAAACATTGGTCAACTACCCCTTATTTTTAATCTACCAAATCAAAATATAATTTAGGGCTTTTTCTTCCTTCAACTACAACATGCTAATTTATACCCCAATTAGCCCAAAACAACCATCAATGATAAAACAACTAATTTCAAACAACCATCCCTAGGTTCCTTCTCATGATTTCAAACAAATCCAACATGGATACGATTTTCATGCAATACAAAACTACCACATGTCTATCTATAGACAAAGTATTGAAAAAGAACAAGGAAATCCCTACCTCAAATGTAGAACTCAAGGAGAAGAATAGCAAAACTCGAAAGTGCTCCAAATCCTAAATTTCTTGGATCAAAACGAAGCCCTCGACGATCAACACATTTTTTACAAAGGCCCAAGGTGAGGAAAACACTCCTACTAGATCAAACCTTAGAGAGAAGTTAGGTTTTAGAGTAAGGAGCTCTCAAAAATCGATTTTGGGAAAGTAAGAGAAAGAAAAGAAAAGTGAAAAGTGATTCAAAAAGTGATTTCACGGACTGATATAAAACAGGTCCGCTCGAGCGTACAACACCCCGCTCAAGCGTCATACACAGGTTCACGCTCGAGCATCCAAAGAGCTGCTCGAGCGCCGGATGCACCCTCCCAGAATTTTTTGCAGACGACCAAAATACTGAGAGAAGGAAATTCACACTCGAGCGTCCAAACTTCCGCTCGAACGGAGAGGCAACAACAAATGCCCGCTCGAGCGTCAAATCACCACTCGAGCGGAGAGACCAAAACCTGGGCAAAGATTCTAAGTTTTAAAACACAACCAACTTATTCCCAACTTGCCCAACACAACCCAAAACTCTAAAACAAAGAGTAAGGCATAGAAATAAGGATAAGACAACATCAAATCTACGGAACCGAGTCTGGATTACAGTTAAACAACAACCGGGAAAATTGGGATCGCTATAGAGAGAGACAGAGAACGGTTCTAGGGTTTGAGAAACAAAAGAGGTGAAAAAAATGAAGTGTTTCCCGCTACTGCCTGCTGATATAACACAGGCTCGCTCGAGCGAAGGATTGGTCGCTCGAGCGACCAGACACAAAGAACCCTCGCTCGAGCATAGAAAGCCTTGCTCGAGCCAACAATCTGGCTTTAGGTGCGCAACCCGAAGCATGCTCGGCGCAGAATGCTTGCTCGGCGAAGAAACTAAAACATAGGCCTCGCTCGCTCGGCGAAACTTCGCTCGGCGAAGAATTGCATCTCACAGTCCAAAAGCGGGCCAGAGCAAGCTCGAGCAAAGGACTTCTCACTCTAGCCACCAGATACAAAACTCAAGTCTCGCTCGAGCGAAGGAAACCTGGCTCGAGTGAAGGATCTAAAACAAAGAGCTCGCTCGAGCGACAAAGTCCTTGCTCGAGCAAAGACACAAAAATCTGGGTAGCAACCATTTGCTCCCAATCACACCCAAACTGTAACAATCCTGCCTAAAACATCCTATAGCTCAATTACAAAGTATTGAAGGACGAAAACGAGCTATATATATAACATCAACTCTATGGAACCTATGTTCGGAATATAATAATCAATGGAGGGAAAACCGGGGTCACTATAACCCCCTTCCCTTAAAGAATTTCGTCCCTGAAATTAAACACGTGTTGTACAAAAAGTTTTCTCAATTTACAACAGTGTTACCATCCAACATTTCACAACCTGAGCCATTACCGGTCATCCCATCTCTATTCAAGAGGCAATTTTCAATATAATGTTCAACCTACATTATCAACATACATCCTTTTTCAATTCCAATAATTTTCAATGTACATGGTTCACAATTCCATAACATATGCAATGCCAAAAATACATTTGCATTTCTACAACACATTTAACGTAAATGATGCTAAAATAAACTTCCATTTTTCAAGGGATATACAATAATACCTCCATAAACCGAAACATCTACAATGTTTTACAACTTAAGACATATACAATACTCTTAAGGTTCATCAATACAACAAAATATGCAACAAGTGCTCAAACATCCACAAATAGATCCGTATATTTCTCACGGACATCCAGCTCACGTTCCCAAGTGGCTTCTTCCACTCCGTGATGTTTCCACAAAACTTTAACCAAGGGGTGGTCTTGCCTCGCAAGACTTGATCCCTCTTATCCAAGACCCGCATCGGTCTCTCCTCGTACAAAGTATCCTCGTGAACCTCTAAGTCGGTCCAATGCAGTACATGTGACGAATCCGGCTCATACTTCTGAAGCATACTAACATGAAACACGTCATGCACTTCGGACAACTACGGCGACAGAGCTAAACGGTATGCAACCTCCTCAATCCTCTCAAGGATCTCAAAGGGACCAATAAACCAAGGAGATAACTTCTCACTCTTCCTGAATCTCATCAAACCCCGCCTAGGTGATATTTTCAAGAAGACATGATCACCCACTTCAAATACCAACGGTCTCCTCCTACGGTCGGCATAACTCTTTTGACGACTCTGGGCTGTAATAAGCCTCCTATGGATAAGCTCAACTTTCTGCGTCATTTCCCTCACCAACTCCGAGCCCAACAAAGGTGCATCACCCACCTCAACCCAACAAACTGGAGACCTACACGGTCGGCCATACAAGGCCTCAAATGGTGCCATACCGATACTCGACTGGAAACTGTTGTTGTAGGCAAACTCCACTAAGGGCAAGTGCCTCTCCCACGACCCACTAAAGTCAAGAACACAACCTCAAAGCATATCCTCAACGATCTGGATAGTACGCTCGGACTGCCCATCAGTCTGAGGATGATAAGCCGTGCTAAAGGTCAACTTAGTGCCCAAGGCACTCTGCAAACTCTGCCACAACCTGGTAGCAAAACGAGAATCTCTATCCGAGATGATCGTCACTGGGACCCCGTGCAACCTCACTATGTCCCGAATATACAAGTCAGCGAGATGATCTACCGAATCTCTCATGCGCATAGGGATAAAGTGCGCCGACTTAGTCAACCGGTCTACAACCACCCAAATAGCATCACTACCCCGCTGAGTCCTCGGAAGACCTACAACGAAGTCCATAGTGACATGCTCCCACTTCCACTCGGTAATAGGCAAGGATTGTAACAAACTCGCTGGCCTCTGATGCTCGGCCTTCACTTGCTGACAACTAAGGCACTTAAACACAAAAACTGCCACATCTCTCTTCATACCCCTCCACCAAAACTGGTGCCCCAAATCACGATACATCTTAGTGCCTCCCGGATGCACTGCAAGGCATGAATGATGAAACTCTTGGAGTACCTCCTCTCGGCAAGACTTTGGCACAAATAGATGGTCTCAGTATCTCACACTTAGGTCGGGATACACAGTCAAACCCTTTTCAGCCTTCCCACTAGAGATCTTCTCCCGAAGGGATTCTACCTCAAGGTCACCTCTCTGTACCTCTAACACTCGAGTTACAAGTGTAGGCTGTGCAACTATAGAAAACAAGGCCGAAGCCTCAACAGATTCGCCCAGCAACAAATCAAACTCGCTAAGAGCACCCAACATCTTCCACTCCCGGATGGCTATACAAGCTACATCACTAATGGATTTCCTGCTAAGGGCATCGGCCACAACATTGGCCTTTCCCAGATGATAATGCAACTCGAAGTCGTAATCCTCAATAAACTCCATCCACCTCCTCTGCCTCAAGTTCAAGTCTTTACGTATAGCAGATATTTGAACTCTTATGATCAGAGAATACCTCGAACCTCTCACCATAAAGGTAGTGCCTCCAAATCTTCAAGGCAAAAATCACGGCTGCTAACTCTAGGTCATGTGTAGGGTAATTCTTCTCATGTATTTTTAACTGACGTGAACCATAGGCTACCACTTTCCCCTCTTGCATCAACACACAACCCAAACCCTCTCGTGAGGCATCACAATAAACGGCATAACCCAAACCTCTCTTCGGTATAATCAACACAGGTGCGGTGGAAAGTCTAACTTTCAACTCTTGGAACGACTTTTCACAAGTCTCACTCCACACAAATTTGTCCCCTTTCCGCGTCAATCTAGTCATCGGCGAAGCTAGTCTGGAGAAATCCTTCACAAACCGGCGGTAATACCCAGCTAATCCCAGAAAACTGCGGATCTCAAAAACACTCTTAGGCTGTGCCCAATCTTGCATTGCCTCTATCTTGGATATATCAACAGACACCCCTTCCCCGGATACCACATGGCCTAAGAACTTGACTTCTCCTAGCCAGAACTCACACTTCCCAAACTTAGCATACAGCTTATGGGCTCTAAGCAACTCAAGCACCACTCTTAAGTGTTCCTCATGCTCCTCCTTAGAAGATGAATAAATCAGAATGTCGTCCACGAAGACGACTATAAAATGATCCAAGAATTCCCGAAAGATCCGGTTCATCAAATCCATAAACATTGCCGGTGCATTGGTGAGCCCAAAAGGCATCACCAGAAACTCATAGTGGCCATGCCGCGTATGGAATGCCGTCTTCAGAATATCTTTGTCACGACCCAAACCCGCCTCTATAGGTTTGGCACTGTAACCGGCCAGTAATCCGTGGATTACCAAAGGCCTCTAAATAGATTAATAGATAATAAGGGGCTGCGGAAGCAATAATGTAAAATAGACAAGGTCCCATGAGCTGTGATGACATACATGAGACAGAAAATTCAAAATTTATATACAATAACATGCCAGTCCAGATACACCAATATTTACAAAGTATTTATAGAAAGTACATCCCAAGATCCGACTTTACAGAAAGATATAAAAGACTAGCATGAAGTACAAAAACGGCCATGTCAATAGGCTTCAGGCGGAACCTCCTCGGGAGGCGCAACAGATGGCTGACCAAAAAAAAATAGGAGGCCATCAACTCTGGCCTGGGTCATGTGCCGGCTCACCTACATATATAGTATAAACTGTGAGTGAAAGCCCAGTGAATAATAAACAGAGTAAAGGGGTTTCAATGATTGAGTTAAATGCATTTGAAATCAATTCATATTGTATCAAAATCATACTTGTTCGGATCATATATGAGGAAATCATAAGTCATGGTTACATTTACGTGATACATCCATTAGCATAATAGAGCGAGCGCATAAGCGTAAGGTTATAAATAACCTAGTTCCAAGAAGGAACCTCCGGATCGAATGAGAATAGAGCAACGAAAGCCCCATGGCGAGCCTCGAGAAGGTAATGAAACCTGACTGCGAAAGCATGCGGCGTGAGGTTCTGAATAACCCGGTTCCACAAGGAACCTCCGATCTTGGAGTAGCAATTTGTAGATATCACATGATACTAAGGATGTCACGAATACATGTCAGAAATTGAACAATCATTCATTGTACAGAACATATCGTTACCGAAAACAGATCTCATTTTGTCACATAGAAAATAAGTACAGTTGAACATATCTTTACTATGTTATTACTCACAGTGGGCATTGAAACAGACAGACAAAGCCAAAAGGTCAAACAGAGTGTAGCACGTGACCTACATAACACATAATAGACATATTCATGAAATACACGTTCTAATTATACAAAACTTACGTCATTGGTTCTAAGTGTGTTTCTATCCTTGAATTCCCCTTATGGAGTCTTAAACATGTCCTAGGAATGCCTAGGATGGAATGAGGATGCAAAAGAATGCCTTAGAAACATTTTCAGAAAAACAGGGCCCCGCTCGAGCATGAATTTCCACGCTCGAGCGTACATGCAACAAAGGTATCCGCTCAAGCGTCAACTCCCCCGCTCGAGCAGACTGTAAAAAAATGCTGGATAGGTGAAATTCACGCTCGACGGGCGCTCGATGCCCGCTCGAGCATGAGACACATGTCCCCGCTCGAGCGTCCATTTCCCCGCTCAAGCTGACTGCAATGCAATGCAAGATGCTGGGAGCTCGAATTCCCCGCTCGAGCGCCACTTTTCCCGCTCGAGCGGGAGTCAAAAATCTGGAATTTCTAGATTGAACTCCAATGCTCAAATTCAACTTTTAACCATTCAAAACTCAACCTCTTGAGCTCAATTTCTGGAAAAACAGTTAAAACTCATTATATATCAAGTTTCAAAACTCAATTTGTAAATTCGATGCCCAAGGGTGAGTCAATTTGAACACAATTTCAATAAATCTTCATGAACAAAGCTTAAACAAAAATGCATGAGTTCAACTTGGCTTCCAAAGCTCCAAAACATGGCCAAATATAAGATTAAACTCAGAATTTGATGAATTCATGGACTTTAACAAAAATATGAGCATGCATGTGAAGATTTGATACAAAACAACTTCAAATACCAACAACATGCTTATGCATGCATGTTATGGACTTCAATTCAACATGTTAAACCCATATCCAACCTTGTAACCCAAATTCTAACTTTAAACACTAATCTAACCATGAACCATGCAAGAAGTGATCTTAAACTTACAATTGAAAGATGAATCTCCTACCTTAAACCTTGAATTTGAAGTGTGCTAGCTCAAATTGTTGTTATCTTCCAATTTCTCCTAAGTCTCCAAGTTAATTCTTGAGCTAAGACCCAATTTCCTCAATTCACCCTCTCTCTCACGTTTTCTCTCTTGTTGAGGCTCAAATGTGTAAATGAAATACAAAGGGTGAGTTAGTGGAGTAAAACAAGAATAAAGCAAAAATAGCCTATAAGTGGTGTTTGGCTCAAATTAAATAAATGGCATTATTTTAATCAAGTTTAATCGCCCCAAACTGAATTCTAATTAAACCCACCATAAAATCACATATATTCTAACGAGTCTAAAACACTAATCAATTTCGGAATCGGGCGCCAATAAGACTTTCAATTCACTGATTAAAGTTTAAAACATGAACAGATATTTCGACACTGAACAGATAGAAACACATAAATCATGCAACACACATGCAAATTGATTCCAGATTTCCTCCTAATTACTATTAGGCATAATTAAGTACCAATTAACGTTAATTAGGGTCAGGGTTATTACAATCCTCCTCCCTGACCCTCAACTGATGGTAACCCGATCTCAAGTCTATCTTAGAGAAACAACGGGAACCCTTCAACTGGTCAAAAGAATCATCAATACAAGGCATAGGGTACTTATTCTTAACCGTAACCCGATTCAATTTCCGGTAATTGATACAGAGTCTTAAGGCACCATCTTTCTTTTTAGCAAAGAGGGCCGGTGCTCCCCACGACGAAACACTAGGGCGAATAAAGCCCTTATCTAGCAACTCCTGGAGTTAAGTCTTCAACTCACTTAACTCCACTAGGGAAAAATGGTAAGGTGCCATAGAAATCGGCGCCGTGCCGGGCACTAAATCAATAAAGAACTCACTCTCTCGATGAGGTGGTAAGCTAACAAGGTCCTCGGGAAAAACATCCGAGTACTCACAAACCACTCTCGGCAATACAGTCTGGGTCTCGTCACACTCACTACTCATGAAGCTATCAAGAAGACCACTAAGCTCACTCCGCCCTCACGGATCATACACCGGTGGCAAAACACTACCAACCCGATCTCCCAAGAAATGGAAACAATCCCCGCTTAAGGTACATACAGTGACCCTCTGGCGGTAGCAATCAATAATAGCTCGGTATGGCGATAGCCAGTCCATACCCAAAATAACATCAAAACCCGAAATAGGCATAACTACAAAAGGAAATGTAAGTCGGCGGTCGGCAATCTCTATATCACAGCCCCAACACCCTTGTTTCAAAATCAATTCACCCCCAACATGTGATACAACACATATAGGAGATGCTAATTGCGCCAACTCCAACCCTAAAATAGATGCAAATGTAGCAGATATAAAGGAATGGGATGCACTCGTATCAATCAACACATTGGCGACCAAGTTGCAAAACAAAAAGGTACCTCTCACGACAGATGGAGCTGGTACAAGATCTTCTTGTGATAACGGCATACCTTGAAGATCTCTGGTCTACCTGCTCACCTTTAGGAACATAAGACTCTTGCGTTGGGGCGAAGAAGCCCTCGATTGGCCCTTGAGGGCCCAGTGAGGCTGATGGCTCTGAGTCTGCCTCAAACCAGATACACCAGATGTGCCACTCAACTACGAGCAAAACCTCTTCAGGTGCCCTGCCTAACCACACTGGTAACAAGAAAGCGGCTGGCCTTTGCCCTGACTCTAGCTCCGAGGTCGAGCCTAAGATGAAGCTGCTCTCTGCCCTCCTCCCTTCTGCGGGCAAGCAGGAGACTTGTGGCCCAGCTGAGCACATTTGAAACAAGTAATGACTCCCTAGCTGCCTCTCCTAGAACCTGCACTAGGCACTGGAAAGGTCGATCTAGCAAAACCTCCCTGAAACTGCTGAGGGTTAGAACCCCTCTATCTCCTACCATCACCCTGGCCATCCTAACTCCTCTTGGAGCCCCTCTGTCTGTCCTCCTCCTCCTGCATCATAATCTCTATATGGGCCGCAGCATCCATAAGGAGCCTATAGTCCCGGGTCATAGAACCTCCAACTCTCATCTTGAGCCCGTGTCTCATCTTCTTCTCAAATTCCAAACAACGGCGTTCTTGAGCGCCTACAAGTTCAAGTGTAAACTTGGATAAACTAGTAAATCTGACCTCAAACTTCGCCTTGATGAACTCATTTGCTTAAGCTAGCAGGTGATCCTCAACCTCTACGATTTGGAGATAGGAACTTCTCCTGGAAAGCATCTACAAAGGCCTCCCAAGTCCCTCCTACACGACCTCTCATAAACTTCCACCACTGACCCGCATCTCCCTTCAACTGGAAAGATGCCAAGGTCACCTTCAAGGTCCCATCCTCGATGCCAAGCATCTCGAACGTCTTCATTATCTGTTCGAGCCATTCATCAGCCTTTAATGGCTCTTTTGGATCACCCACAAACTCGTCCGAGTTAGACCGGAAGAACTCCCTCTTTAGAAAAGAAGGTCCTGCATCTGCAACATGGGCCTGGGCTTGATTCGCAGCTCTGAGAATGCCCATGGATTCCCTGAATGCTCCTGCTATCTCGCGGGCTAAGGCGCCCATAGCCTGCTAACCTACTGGCTCGACCATATTGGCCTGACCAACACCCTCCTGCTGCTCCGAAATCTCATCCAGTATAGGCATCTCCTGCCAACCATGCCTACCACGCCTACTACGTCCTCGTCCTCGTCCTGACATCCTAATAAAGGTAACAAAGACGTTAGCACATTCACAAATGTGTCGAAGCTATAACACTCACGTCCTAATACATTGGACAACAATAACTCATTCTACGTAAGCACATAACCACGTAAGCACATAATCAGATAAGCACCTATGAATTTCATTTCTGGATAATGACAATCCCGAGGCGTTGCTAGAGTTTCGGTTAGAAACAGCATTGATCAAGTGCGTTTCCAACATGACTCATAGGAACCCAAGGATCCAATGAACATCTTAGAAACTAAATCCCATACTCATAGAGTCACATAAACATGTTATCACATAAGCACATAACATTACATCCAAGTCTCTAACAAATGAGGCGAACCCATTGTGATACTAATCACTTCCACGTATCCAAAGTATTCAAACCGATGCGCTCACGATACCAAGTTGTCATGCCCTCAAAATATAACATATAAACCCACATTCAAGATATCCATAAACTTAAAGAAGAAAGCATAATTCTATTTATCAGAGTACTCTCATAAAAGATATTACATGTCGACAGCAAAAATAAATACCCTATGGGCTTACAACTTTCCAAGCCAACACTTGGTCACAAAAGAGAGTACTAACTCAACTACACTTAAAGCCCTTCACTTGAATTTACATGTAATATCCAAATAATAAAATAACCAAAAAGAAGTCTTCAACTCCAAAACCTTCCAAGCTATGTCCTTGGAGGTAGCATATCACCTGAACCTGAAAAAGATGTCCCATATGGGGTGAGCCACAGCCCAGTAGAAATATACTAAACCAACTATAAGAAATGACTAAAATAATAGCATTTGATGGATGGCTAACATTCATAAACCAGTTATATCCTAATACAGTTACATGACAATATGTCCATGTTACGTTCCACTTTCCTTTACTTATCCAAATCATTTCATAAACATGGCTCAGAACCTGGCCAAACAATTAATAGGAATACATTCCTTATTAAACATTTCCTTTATTCACAATTCAAATGAGTCTACAACCCATATTAAAAGCACTTCCAATATCACAACTTAATACACACATTTGATGTATTAACATTTCAAATGATACACATAATTGTTGTATCCATGGAGTCCATCCCCTATCTCCTCCTAAACAGGTTTGAGAGTCCATCCCCTATCTTCCCTCAAACCATGGAGTACATCCCCTATCTCCTCCCAAACCATATGCATATACAATGTATTTAACACTTGTTATACACAATAATCAATTAATACACGTAATTGCTGTATTAATTCAACCATCATATTCTATGACATATTCAATGTGATTCGTTTCAGTTTTCCCTAATCAACATGCAGTGTCTACAACAATCAAGACTATCCTCCACCGATAGCCCAAAGCAGTTATTTCTAAACAGAAAATAAATGCATTAAATAAATATAATATCAACAATTTCATCAGTGAGTGATAAATTAATCCAACTACACCATTCAATCTCATAATTTCCCAATTTCATGAATTTAAACTTAATTTCACATTTTTCCAAAATTAATTATACAAATTAATTTATTACAACAATTAGGGCTTTTCCCCCATTTTCTCAAAAATCAACCCTAAGGTTCAATTTCCTCTATTTGACACTATCAATATCATTTGTCATGACTTACAAACACATGCAGTTTAATATATGAAAAACCCCCCATTCTATCAAATTACAATTCAAACCCTAACTTTTTCCAAAATTACCCAACGTTACCAACTACTCAAAATGCATAAAACTTATGTCAAAACTCATAAGAGGGAGTAGGTTATCCCTACCTCGAAGTGAAGAGATGAAATAAAGAAGATGGTGGAAACCCAACGTGCTCCAAATCCACTATTTCTCAAATTAAAAGGAAGCCCTTGTGACCCTCTATCTTTCTTGCAAAAAGACTAGGCTAAAACTCACTCTATCGGATCGATCCCTAGAGAAGGTATGTAGAGAGAGAGAGAGAGAGAGAAGCGGTTCTAGGGTTTGAGAAAAAAAAAGGTGAAAAAAATGAAGTGTTTCCAGCTCTTTGATACTCTTGAGCTCGCTCGGCGAAGGATTGGTCGCTCGGCGACGGAACCTAAGAACCCTCGCTCGAGCGTAGAAAGCCTCGCTCGAGCCAACAATACGAAGCTTCAGGTCTGCAACCCAGAAGCATGCTCGAGCGCAAGAATGCTTGCTCGAGCGAAGAAACCCAAAACATAGGCCTCGCTCGCTCGAGCGAAGGAAAGCTCGCTCGAGCGAAGAATTGCATCTCACAGGTCCAAAAGCTGGGCCTTGAGCGCAAGCTTGGCGAAGGACTTCTCGCTCGAGCCACCAAATACAAAACTCAACTCTCGCTCGAGCGAAGGAAACCTGGCTCGAGCAAAGGATCTAAAACAAAGAGCTAGCTCGAGCGACAAAGTCCTCACTCGAGCGAAGACACAAAAATCTAGGGAGCAACCATTTGCTCTCAATCACACCTAACCTGTAACAATCCTGCCCAAAACATCCTATAGCTCAATTACAAAGTATTGAAGGCGAAAACAAGCTATATATATAACATCAACTCTACGGAACCTATGTATAATATAATAATCAATGGAGGAAAACCGGTCGCTATAATTGTCTTTGGATCAATTTTATGATTATTAGGAAACTACTTACACCACTACCAAGAAAATTTGGAAAGACTTACAGAATAAATATAACCTTGAAGAAAAGGTGCCAAAAATATCTGCAAGCCATTTCTGCTATCATATGATAGATGGAAAATCAGTGGTGGTGCAAGCTCAAGATTTTCAGATGCTAGTGGCTGAAGTTAGATCCGAAGGCATAAAAATTGGAGACAATCTTGTTGTAGCAGGTATTGTTGACAAACTACCATCATCTTGGAGGAGTTCTAGAAGTCAATGCATCACAAGCAAGCGGCGTCCTTGGAGACTCTAATCACGGATTCGGGTGAAGGAGGAAGCACGAGGACAAGATGCGCTTATGACACAAGTGCATTCCACTGCAAAGGTAAATTTAACTTCTGGAAATACTTTACCTAAAGGTCGATTTCATAAAAATAGTCACTTGAAGCCAGTTAAGAAAATCTAGAAAAATACTAGAAGGCCACAAAATAAAAATTACCGAGGCAAAAGAAATGGAACCAAGAACCCCCTTCACAAGATCTAACAAATGTGACATGTTTTGTGTGTGGCAATAGTGGGCATATTGCTCGAACTTACAAATTTAAAAACAGTCTCAACCATAGGCTCTGAGAACCATTTGTGGCTATGATTACAAATATTTTTATGGTTCAATCTATGGAAGGGTGGTGGGCGGACTCGTGCCAATAGGCATGTCTACTATGATAAAGATTGGTTCAAAGATTTTTACTCCTTTTAATGAGGAAAGAACTGTTATGCTTGGTGACTCCAATTTAACCAAGGTGCTCGGGTGTAAGGATGTTGAGCTAAAATTTACCTCTGGACGTGTGCTTCTTTTAAAAGATGAGTTGTACGCACCGTCCATGAGGAAAAATTTGATGTCGAGTTATTTGCTCAACAAAGCTGGTTTCAAGCAGACTATTGAATCTGACCAATATGTAATCACTAAAAAAGGCATATTTGTGGGGAAAGGGTATGCCTGTGATGGAATGTTTACATTAATGTTGAGAATAAGAAAACACATGTTTCTGTTTACACATTGTGCTCTATGAACTTTTGGCATGCTCGTTTGTGTCATATTAATAGCCGATATGTAAGAGTCATGAGTAGTTTAGGATTAATTCCTAGACTAACAAATACGTTTGAGAAATGTGAAGTTTGCAGTCAAGCAAAGATAACTAAAAGGCCTCATAAAAGTGTGGTAAGAAATACTGAATTGTTAGAATTAATTCACACTGATTTATGTGAATTTGAAGGAATTTTAACACGTGGTGGAAATAGATATTTTATCACTTTTATTGATGATTTTTCAAAATACACTTATGTATACTTGTTGAAAAATAAAAGTGATGCTTTTGAAAAATTTAAAGAATTCCTTCTTGAAGTTGAAAATCAATTCGATAAAAGGATTAAAAGATATAGAAGTGATAGAGGCCGGGAGTATCAATCTTTTGGATTCAACTCGTTTGCTCAGTCTTCAGGAATAATCCATAAAACTACTCCACCATATTCACCTGCATCTAATGGTGTAGCAGAAAGAAAAAATAGAACTTTAACTGATTTAACAAATGCTATGCTAATTGAAGCAGGTGCTCCTTCAAATTTGTGGGGAGAACAATTTTAACTGCATGTTATGTTATGAATAGAGTGCCACATAAAAAAAAACAAAAGTCACACCTTTTGAGTTGTGGAAAGAGCATAAACCAAATTTGAGATATTTGAAGGTTTGGGGTTGTCTAGCTTTTGTTAGACTTGTGGACCCTAAAAGACCTAAATTAGATATGAAAGCTGTCACTTGTGCTTTTTCTTGGATATGCAACAAATAGTACAGCCTATAGATTTTTTGATATGGAAAACAAAATAATTTTTTAATCAGGTGATGCAATTTTTCATGAAGAAAAATTTCCTTTTAAATCTAAAATGGTGGGGTCAAAATTATCAAGAAAATATTTTATCTGAAATCGATTCCTCTCCTCTTTTACAAAACCAAGATCTTGTAATTTTGAACCTAGAAGGAGTAAAAGGCAGATTAGAAAAAGATTTTGTACGATTATCATGTTTTTAATGTGGAGGAAACTCCATTAACTTTACAAGAAGCTTTGGCATCTTATGACTCTGTTTTTTGGAACAAGGCTGTAAATTACGAGATGGAATCATTATTATCCAATAAAACTTGGGTATTGGTAGATTTACTACTAGGTTGTAAAACTATTGGCTGTAAATGGATTTTGAGAAAAAAAACTTAAACCGAATAGAACTATTGATAAATATAAAGTAAGGTTTGTTGCAAAAGGTTTTAAACAACAAGCAGATCTTGACTTTTTTGATACATTTTCTCCGATTACTAGAGTTACATCCATTAGATTATTAATTGCAGTGGCTGCAATTCATGATCTAAAATTCATTAAATGGATGTTAAAAGCGGCATTTTTAAATGGAGACTGGGTGAAGAAATCTATATGGATCAACTTTGAGGGTTTTGTGGAACCCGGTCAAGAAAGCAAAGTGTGCAAGCTAGTTAAATCCCTATATGACTTAAAACAGGCCCCTAAACAGTGGCATGAGAAATTTGATTCCTACATGATTGAGAATGGCTATAAAACGAATGAATGTGATAAATGCATCTACTATAAATCTGAAAAAAATTCACATGTCATTATTAGCCTCTATGTGGATGATTTACTTATATTTGACTCTAATTTGCATATCATCGTGGAAACTAAAAATATGCTTAATAGCCATTTTGATATGAAAGATATTGGTGAGGCTAATTATATTTTGGGAATGAAAATTACCAAAACTTGTGATGGTATATTTTTTGATCAGTCACATTATGTTGAGAAAAATTTTAGAAAATATAATTTTTATAAGTGCAAACATGTTCTTACTCCTTTTGATCCTCATGTGCGTTTATTTCCTATTGAAAACGATGAGGATGTAATTAATCAAAAGGAATATGCTAGTATGATTGGTAGCTTGCGTTATGCGACTGACTGTACTAGACCTGACATTGCCTATGCGGTTGGAGTACTTAGCAGGTTTACTAGTAAGTTTGGCAGTGATCACTAGCTAGCCATTGAGCGGATTATGAAATATTTATCTGGTACCATAAAATATGACTTGTTTTATAATAAGGATCCTGCAGTACTTGAAGGTTACAGTGATGCCGATTAGAATTCCTTGTCAGGTGATTCATTATTAACCACTGGTTACTTATTTACCTTGGGAGGTGGTGCTATTAGTTGGAAATCGAAAAAAACAAACCATTATTGCTAATTCAACAATGGAAATTTGAATTTATTGCTTTACCTACAGCCAGTGAAGAAGCAAATTGGTTAAGAGATTTGTTAAATGGAATCTCTTGTTGGGAAAAACCGATTCCACCTCTATTGATTCATTGTGATAGCACCGCAGCAATTGGTCGAGTTAATAACTATTATTATAGCGCTAAATCGGACCTATCGAAGAAAACATAGTACTATGAGATCTTATATGAATAAGGGCATCATAAATGTGGATTATATTAAATGTGGTGATAATCTTGCGGATCCATTAACTAAGGCCTTAGCAAGAGATAGAGTCAGAATCGTCGAGGATGGGGTTGAAGCCCATTGAATATAGCAGGAGCCATGTATGAGGACACTCAACCCAGGGACTAGAGATCCTATAACTGGGTTCAATGAGAAAAACGATCATATGATGGCCATGAGAAATGCACTAAATTACTTTTTACCCATCTCTATGATAGAAGTGCATTTATCCTGTAACGTTATAGAGGTTGAGTTATTAAAAAACTCTTAATGAATTTCTATAGCTCTTATTGAGTGGGGTGTCATAGTTCTGAGGCACCCTTGAGAATTCACCTATGTGAGTGTTGTAGTGGGACCGCTACCTATGAGATTTGGGCTAATTCTCAAACACACTCATGAATCCTGAGATCACACAAAGTAGTAATGTCTTGGCTCTTAAAGCTTATGTGAACACTTGCAATATTATGTGTGTGCAATAATTATTTATTTCCTTAAGCGGTCATAGTTCAATCTTGAGCATACTATTGGCTCTAGAGTAGATATTATTGTTTCACTAATGGAGGTTCAATCAGAGCACACCTACCATGATGCATAATATCCTTATTTGCCTAATAATCTCAATTTTTGTTACCAATAATATTAAAATAGGTGGGGAATGTTAGCGAGATATTTAAATATTATAATGTGTTATAGGTTTGATTTTCTTTTCTTTTCCTCCAAGTTTTCTTTTCTTTCACTCTAAGTTTGTTTGCCCACAAGTCTAGTCTTCAAGTCAAGTCTTCTTCTCCAAGTCTTCCAAGTTTCCAAGTCAAGTCTTATCCTCCAAGCAACTTCCAAGGAGCCTCCAAGCAACTTTCAAGGAGCCTCCAAGCAACTTCAAGACACTTGCCTACCAAGTTTCATCCTCCAAGAAACTTATCCACTAAGTTTCTTCTCCTCCAAGACACTTGCCTACCAAGTTTCATCTTCTATAAATTGATTTAACTTCTTATCTTGGAAGTGAGAAGAAGTTTTGTTGCTTTATTATGTTTTGCGTGAGATTATCAGAAAAATAAAAAAAGGGTGTATATGATAAAGTTTTGGATTCAACCAATTGTGTAGTATTGGTGAACCATACGATTTAATCATTTGTTGTATCTGGGGACAAGTCAAGGTTTTTTCTTTGCACGGTGTGAGGCTTTTCCTAACAAGTAAAGGGCTTGAATCTCCTTAAAGAGAGCGAATTTCCCGCGATTTTTTTGGGTATGATTTATTTTTTTGATTTATAAAAAAAAAAAAAAAAGATGTGATATAATAGTAATAATAATAATAAGTCAATAAGTAACTTATTTGAGGGTGTCCCCTAAAGAGGCCATAATTTTCATTTTATATAAATTCATTTTTTAATATAAAATTTACACATACTCATCAATATTTATTAGATAAGACTAATATGGAATTGTATTTTACAATTTCAAATTAAATTCTATGAAGAGATATCGATGCGTATTGTAATCTAACTAATTACTCTCTTGTGCAAAAAATAATAATAATGATGAAATGAACTTATAGGACTATTTGGAAAGATTGTTAAAAGTCATCTTTTAGTTTTAATCCATTTTGGGTCATATTATCTCTCATATTTTTTACACATTTTTTTAAAAAGCTTAAAAGTCAAAGAAAAAAAATAATTTTTAATCATTTTTCCAAAACCATCCATAAAAGATAATTATAATAAAAGAAAAAAAGAAGAAGAAAGGATTATTTCTTTTTTTTTTTTTGGGGGGGGGGGGGGGGGGGGGAGGGGTAAGTAAGTCATAAAATAAAGACAAATGAATACAAATACAAGGGGCATACCCCAGGCCCTACCAAACAAACGCTATACAACAACGAAAAAGAAAACAAAAGACAAACGGGCAACACCATGGCACACCTATCCAAAAAAAGCAAAAGGAAAGGGGCCCACCTGATAAACAGAGCAAAACGTATAGGACAGAAATAAGGCACCAGAATGATATGTTCATGGGCCCTATGGAGAACATGAGGACCATGAACATATATATAAGCAGATGGTAGCCTAAAGAAAAGAGAACAAATAACCCTACACAACCCGCTAAAGAAGTCCCCAAAAGCTTGAGAAGTTACCCAAGTTCCTAAGCAGATATATACATGTCAAGAGAATACATTCTCTTCAACCCAAAAACGCTTCCATGACCATACACCGAATTTATCATACTTCCAAAATCGATGCATAGGCCGCTTCCATGTATTCGGCCAATCACTAAACCTAACACCATGCTTCCCCAACCAAATTGTGGTACTTTAAGCGGGGTTTAGGGACTCATACATACAATATGAGGGCCATGAACAAATGCATAACCACAAGAACCTAGTACAAAAAGAGGCAAATAGATTTCCCTTACCTGACCCATAAGGGTAGACAAAACCGACAAAATTATCTGAGTTTGAATACAAGCATTTTCCACAAATGGGTCCAAAAATTCACCAAATTGCATGCTACTAGCATCTAGAAAAGTAGATCTGCCCGACATCCACGGCCAGGATGGATCTAGAAGCGGAGGAGGCGGCAACCCCAAAAATTTGAAAAATATCATATATTATACTAGAAATTTTAAAATAATTTAAAATTATAGGAGTTCGCACCTCAATTTTTTTTTAGCTAATTTCAAAATTATATAGAGTAGCCCCCAATTTGTAGTTTGATAAACATGTTTAGTGCTACTTGTGCGTCCTAGGAAACATAATTAATGATAGAAGCAAATCGAATCAGCAGTGAGGCGGATGGAGTTTATGATTCCATTACATCTTTGAGTTTGTCTTCATCTTACATCTTATGAGGGATATCATGGAATTCTTGATGATCTTTGCCAAGCTTTGCAAGTAAATCTCAAGATATATTAAATGCAATGCATTTGGTGTCTACAATGAAGATGCTTATTTAAAATTTAGAGAAGATGGATGGGTTCCATTGTTGGAGAAAATTAAATTATTTTCTAATGATCATGGTATCTGATTCTGATATGAGTTGTCCTTATAAAGGAGGAGTCGGTCTCATTACGAAAGATCAACTCACCATGAAACATCATTTTCGTGTTGATATTTTTATGGTTACAGCTGATTCTCAGTTACAAGAATTAAACAATAGGTTTAAGGAAGATGTAATGGAATTGCTTGTTCTTAGCTCAGCTTTGGATCCTAAGGATGGTTATAGATCATTCAAAATTGAGGATATTTGCAAACTTGCAAATAAATTTTATCCCATGGATTTCTCCGAGCAAGAAAAATTGCATTTGAAATATCAGTTGGAAAACTATAAGCTTGATATTTCCATACTTCCCGAGTTTCAGAAGCTGTCAACCATTTCTGAGTTATGTCAATTGTTGGCAAAAACAAAAAAGTTGACAAGTTATCCTCTTATTGATAGATTGATCCACCTTGTGTTGACTTTACCTGTTTCAACTACTACATCAGAACGTGCATTTTCAGTTATGAAACTCATTAAGTCTAAATTGTGCAATAGGATAGAAGATGGTTTTCTGGCTAGTTACTTGATTACGTACATTGAAAAAGACATTGATCGAGGGTTTGATGTAGATTCTATCATCCTTGCTTTTGATATTATGAAAGAGCGTCGAGTTCAATTGAAGATGCCTAATTTTAGTATATAAATGCATGTAGAAATAATTACTACTTTTTGTAAGTGAATATGGGTAAAAAAATATTCTCAATTGTATAATCATCTTTTGGTACTCAACTATGTTGACAAAGAATATATAGTTCAAATATTTTATCGTAACATTATTGATTTTTTCCATGTTAGTAGAAATTGGTATTGAATTTCAAATTTTATTTGTTAGAGGTTAAACGTACTTTGGCCCCCCCAAAGTCATAATCCTGGATCCGTCCCTGCCCACAGCAACTGCAACACTCATCCACAAACTCGGATGATTAGTAAAACCTGTCCAAGTGTGAAGATAAAATGAGAACAATAAACTTGAAGCGCATATGCTCAGGATACAATAGTATGATATATATAATATGGGAACTAGCATCACTCGACCCACAATATATAACCTCACACCACTCGGCAATAGATAGATAACACACAATATGTAACCTTACAACACTCAACCCACATATATGGTCTCCATCATGCACTGGGAAACTGATTAGACACCTGCAAAAACAATAAGAAATATATATATATATATATACAAATATATGTAAACATTAGAAGATTCTCTCGCTTTGGATAGTAGGAGGGGTGGTATTTGTTCCTCACAAACTCAACCCAGTGGTATATAGCAATCCTCACACCAATTCTGAAGAGCGCAACAATAACAAACAATTAGAAACACACAATATACTCACTTCCACTCAACCCACATTTTAGAACTCACAACACTCAGCACCCAATTCCACCATGAAACAAAATAATGAAACAAAAAAATGATATAGAGACAGACCTGACCAAAGTGACCACGGCACAATTCTCAATCTTTGATCACGACGCGGTTACAATAGGATATAGCCTATGGTAATACATTGCTAATATAGATGGATCCAGTACTAGTTTTGGAGGCTAAAACACATGTAATTAGGTGTGTTTGGTTTGAGTTTTTTTGGATTAAATTTTTGAAAATTGAATTTTTGATTTTTGTGTTTTTAGTTTTTTAGTGAATATTTTTAAAATTTTAACATTTTTTTTTACTTTTTAGATGCACCTTACTTAGATGTATCTAAAAGTAAAAAATTAGAAAATATTTTAAAAAATTAAAAATATATAAAATATAAAAAAAAAATGTCTTTGAATTCTCATAATTTTTTGTATTTTTGGTATTTAGTAAATTTTAAAAGGTTTTTTCACAATTTTTTACTTTTTAGCTATATTTATGTTAGGTATGTCTAAAAATAAAATAATGGGTAATCAAGAAAACAAAAAAATACGGAAAACAAAAGATAGAATTTTCTAAAAAGAAAGTGTTTTTGGAAAACTCGACCAAGCAATTTTTTAAAAATTGTTGAAAAAGTATTAAATATAAGAGAAAATTAGTGATAAATTTAATTTAAAGAGAGTGTAAGGTATTTAGTCCAACAGTGCATAGTTTTTTGTTGATGAGAAGTTTGCACTTTATGAAATAATTTTATGAAGTCCTAAAAGATATTTTGATTCTAATTTTACCTATATATATATATATATCTGACTTTTCTGGCTATCTATTCAAATTTATATCTATCTGTTTAAATTTTTTGTCTATTTGTTCAAATTTATATTTATCTATTCAATTTTTTTCACGATCCATTAATTTTCTCCTAAATTCTATCTATCTATTCAATTTTTTTTCCTAAATTCCATCTATCCTTGTTTAATTTTTTCCTATCTATTGAAAATAGACGTGTCAAATTTTTTTGTTTATCTCACAGTTGCAATCATCATCATCAACATCAATTTTTTTTTTTTCTTCATATCTATCTCTCATACATAAAATGTGAAACATTAATGAATCTTATCTATTAAATTTCCAACGATGTCCCAATATCAAATTATTTTGTAGCACCTACCAAATTACTAAAACAAACATCAATATCACAATTACGATGCCCCAATATCAAAACATTTTTCTGGCACCATATCAAATCATTTTATAGCACCCACCAAATTACCAAAACAAACATCAATATCACAATTACGATGCAACCAATATCAAATCATTTTCTAACACCCACCATCAAATCATTTTCTATAGCACCCACCAAATTGCCAAAACAAACATCATCAAGTAATAAATTGCAATGCCCAACCAATATCCAAATCATTTTCTAGTATCCACCAAATTACCAAAACAAACATCAATGTCACAATTACAATGGCAATATTAGAGACAAGACATTACTTGTGGTTACAACATAATCACGATTCACTTAACAATTTTAGTGTTTTTACATATCGAAATCAACTTATATAGAAAAACAAGCTCAAAATATTCTCCAAATATTTAACTCACGAATCACAATTTAGCTCATCGCCGAAATAAAGCATAAATGTTCTCCCAAATATCCTCTTTACAATTAAAACCATCAAAAATACAAAATTTTAGGGGAAAAAAGATTCTCATCCATTTGTTTAAAAATACAAAAATCTCATCTATCTCATTAAAATTTCTGAAATTTGTTTTTATATTTTATTGGAATTATTTCTCGCATGACAACGCCAACAACACAACAACAAATCACCTGAAAGATAAATAAAAACATAGATATATTTTTTGAACCCTATACTGCTAATATACTACACAAACATATATATATATGTATATATTCCCTTTAGAGCCATTGAAGCTTTCTCGGTCTTGGGTTCCGAAGACTAAAGATAGCACTAGATGTAAAAAAAATATCAAAACATTTTTTTTTTTTTTTAGACGATCTAGATGTAAAAGCTAACACAATTAAAATTTAAAACAGACTCTAACAAGTAAAACGTCTAAATAGCAAAAGATCTAGTCAGTAAAGATTTTTGCAAAGATGTACTCAATTTGTTATCAAAACGATTGAACAAGTAAAAGATCTAGATGTAAAAGCTAATACAAATGCTTGGAAAATCTGGTGAAATTCTTGGAAAATCTTTAGAACCGATCGAAATACTTCATAAGATTGTCATCAAAATCAATCATACATCTAAGATCTTTGTACATCTTTAAAAGATTTTCTGCCATCTAGATCAATTAGATGAGATTCTATCAATTTAGATGCTCTGAGGAGGAAAAATGAGAGATTCGGATCTAGATTTAACTTGCCAATGCAAAGTGGGAGAGCGTGCATAGCTACTCGATTTTAGGTGGTGATGGAGAGAGAAAAAGAGAGAGAGAGAGAGAGAGAGAGAGAGTGGATGGCGCAAAGAAGGATGGTCAAGCAGGAGCTCGGGACGCCAATGGCGCCTTTTCTTTCACTTCCCTCTGTCTCGGCTATCGCCAAGTCGACCTCATCAAAGGCTTGGGATCACGAAACCTTCAACCAAGCGGGCGCATACCGCTTAATTCCATGGAAACTGAATAGGAAAAGATGGAGGGTCAGAGGTGAAATCACGACGATGATGAGCTACTACAAGCATTTAACGAGAGAGAGAGAGAGAGAGAGAGAGAGAGCATAGGGAAGAAAAAGAGAGGAGTGATTGTAAGAGAGCATACTCCAATGGAAGGCTCTATATCTTCAAATACATAGAGGATCCTCATGGAAAAAAATTCACTCCAACTCCATCCTCTATATCCTCTATCCCATTTGGGAGGATGGATGTTTCATCCCTTCAAATTTGAAGGGAGTGATAGGAAAAATGAAGGATCATCTCTATAACACTATTCATATTTTTTTTAAATACCAATTTTTGTCCTCAAAGCCCTTTTAATTTTTAAAATTTATATACTGAATTATATCAACACTTTTGTATTTTTTGTTATATGCCATAAAAATACAAATAACTTTCTAATATGTACATTCCAATTCTAAAATTATGATATCATTAAAAATATTAAAAATTATATCTTTTAAAATGTGGCAATAATATTAAATATATTTAACAAAAATTAAAAATTAACTTATGTTAAAGCATCTATCTTGGGTGAGAAGTTAATGTTAAAAATGAGTCTAACATTAAATATTATGTGTATAAGCACGTTTTAAAAAAAAATGCCCAACA